>JAQJVL010004433.1:0-45152 GCA_035578905.1 Stictocephala bisonia
TTTTGTGGGTGGGTGGGACCACCACCAAGTGTGGTGTTAACAGTAGGGTGGGAGGGAATTCCACAAGTGTGGTGTAAGAACTCATATTTAGCAAATATATATTAGATAATTATGTTCTATGACAATGAATCAACAAATATATAAATATGTTACGGGTGGGTGGGATCACCACCAAGTTCGGTGTTAATAGTAGGGTGGGAGGTAATTCTACAAGTGTGGTCAACTGACATTTGGAGAATTCATATCTGATTAAGTACAATATACTATAGGCAAATGTTTATATATACTAAATAAAAACAATTTAACAAATATGTAAACATGACCAAGTGAAGGAAGTCTACAATAATGTTACTACATTAAATATAGCAAATGTAACAAAACTACTAATTTTGTAGCTCATTGATGAATGCAGCTGTCGCCAGTTGGAGCATTGAAGTTCTATTGTATTACATTATTTTATTGTTTTCCAGATAGTGTCCGCTTTGTCTCTGCAGAACTTGTTCTACTTAATAATGATGGCTTCAACTACTTTATTATATATTCCACATCCAAACATTGAATTTTTAGCAAATATCTAATCCTACTTTGAATTTCAGATACTTCAACTTGGTTTCTGCAGTTAATACTCAATTTTGTGCATAAAGGTAAGTTAAGAGGTTGACCTTTTCTTCCTATACTTGTTATCTAGTAGTGACAATAAGTGTATTTTTAAATATATTCTTTTGAAACAGTTCCTTATTAATTAGGCGTATCTTAATTTTGGAAAACAACATTGAGGATTAAAAATATTTGTATAGTAAAATCCTAAATTAGAGATGTTTGGTAAAATGTGTGCAATATTATTACAGTCAATTATTTCTCATGCTGATATATTAATTTTAATATTAATATCAACGAACTCAATAACACAGACTGCACTAAGTAACAGGAAATGAAGACATGTAAAATTCACAGTAAAGTGTTACGTATTGAACATTTCTGTCTTGTTATGACTAAATTAGAAAAATAAGTTCTATGTTATTACTAGAAACATGTTTTGATTTAAAATGGTGTTGGGAAATATAGGATTTTAGTTATAATTATAAAGTATACATAGTACAATCATAATTTAGTTGAAATTCATTGTGATCTTTCAAGTTACTTGATGACTAGCAGATATGTACAAAGTTAAACAAACGGAACTTCTTTTTGCAGTTAATGGATAATTGCATTACATAATTGTTTCAAGTTACTGTAATATAAAGTATTGCTTTATCCGTTTAAAAGTTGTCTTAAAGAAAATATATTCAAGCTGGCTGACCACTTACTCCCCTCTTGAGTGCTCGCCCACATAATCTTTTTTAAATACATAAAGCCCCCTGGGTTTTGTAAGTGGCTGGCCTCTTCATATTGTGTTCTAAGGGGTGGGAAAGGCAAAGTCACGGTAACATACATTTTGTAACCATTTCTAATGTGATTTATTACTGACTTCCAAACTTAAATCTGACATTAACTAATATGCTTTTGAGTAACCATCGGTCTTCCAAAATGTGCAAACTAAGTTGTAAACTATTGACAGGCCACTTGAAAAGTGACCTACTGAATGCACCTGTGCGAGAGAGATGGACTGGAAGGTAGAAGTGAGAGTTAGAACTACTCTTACCCCATTATGTTAATCAATTTAGTGTTGTCATGGCAACTAAAGGGTTGGCTGTGGACTGGCAGCACAGTAACAAGCCCTGCCCACTACCTCATTAGCAGCAGTTAGCATTGATTGGTTTAATTACCACTAACGAATCAAACTTAGAACAATTAAATTGAATCATTATTTAAAATTGAAATAACTATTAATAATAACAATAAGGCGGAAGTTAGTCATTCCCGTGAAGTAAAGCAGCTCAGCAGTGGAGCAGTTCCCCTCTACAACCCTTATATGTGCTAAATATAACACGCAGGTTGCTTACTACCAAGTTATAGTTACGTTTTCCATAAGCAGCCAAGCATCAAGACAAATTTTATTTTTGTTAAAGTTTTGGTAAAATATTTGGAAAGAATATTTATTTGACTGAAATTTATTCACCTTTCTTATAAAACTTCCGAATAGGTTTATAAGAAAGGTTAAAACACTATGTAAAACCTATAAACATTCTTAGATATTACTATAAAGGGACATTTTGAACATCCTTTGGTTACTATTTTGTCCTAATTGACGGTTTTCTATTTTCTACACGAAGAACTCATGAAAAAATGTTGGCATGATAACATAAGATCAGTTATTAGAGTGTATTGATGAGTTTTAGTGTATACTATAACAATACATCTTATTAAAAACAGTTCTTTGTACCAAAGTTTACTTGAACAAACTATCACATGAATTCTGATCTAATTTGAGGATATTAGACAAACGAGTGGAGATATCTTTCCAATTGGTTTTAAATATAATAGCCCAAAGTAAGAAATTATTTCTGATTATTAATTATCAAAATGATTGTTTCATTTATTACTTTACTCTTCATTCAGTCACGGAGAAGAAAGAAACAGAGGTTGGATCCAATTGTGCATGTGTCAAGTAATCATTTGTCCAGTTTACCATGCAGTGGCAGGACCAGTAACTTATCAGTACTTCCCTTAACTCCCCCAAATCCTTAAGGATAAAATTAATAATTATTTCTACAGATGTATATTAGACTACTTTATTTATAGTTGTTATCAAGGCATTCAATGCAGCCGTAAGGAAGTGACTTCTGTTTATTTTGTCACTGTGATGCATCAAGATTTGTTTTAGAAAACTTCTGGTACAATGACAACCATGAAATCTCCTGCTTTGAATCTCTATTACCATCTTTGTTTTACTACATGTCAGACAAAGTTCTGCAAAGACACTTACTATCTCAAAAATCATTTCTGCATCAAAGTTTGCCTCATAATTTATTTATTTATTCATTTCCAACAGACATTGCTATTTTTTTATGTGAATAATTAAATAAATAATCCTGGAAATAAATTCAAAGTTTTCTTATGCTAATGAAATATATTTTATAGTACATAGCACCCAGTTCTTTTCTTTCAATAAGTATATTAGGATAGTTAGGACATCAGCAAACTTACCTAAGATGTTAAGTCTACAGAGGTCAGTCTCTCTTCACCTGAGGAAAGTGACACTTTACATGTGTTGTTTCTATATTTGTTTACTACTGTAAGGCGTTAGTGGACTTGGCTTCTTAGATAAGTTTACCAATGTCCTAACTATCCTAATATACTAATTCCCAGCCTATTGCCCTCCAACCTAACCTAAAATGTTTTTCACTAAAAAAATTGTTGCGCTTAACCTGTATAGAGTACTGTGACTCGTTAAAATTGTATTCTTCCATATAAATGTACACAAATGTCATACCATTGTGGACATATGTAAAATCTGACATAAAAACTGTTTTTTTCGTTCCAGAACACCCTTCCCTCGCTCTTCTCCTTCTGCAAGCTGCTGAAGACTTCTAGAGTGTAGGTGCCGTACTCGAGTGAGTCAAAAGTTTCTTTATTGTGGTACAGATTTTTGATTGTTTGCGTAAACTAGCGAGTTAGGCAGGTAGTTGACTGTTATGTGAAGACAGAAGATATGACCAAGAAGACTAAGAAGATTTGTAAGTAGTGTGGTAAGACAATGGGCCTCTCCCCCGAGGGAGGGGGTAGACTTTATAGCACCTGCCAACTCTGAGACACCTATTTATGGTCCTTTGTCAGGTTAATAAAACTATTTTACAGTTGCTATAGATATATTCGTTACAATGTGAGTACCATTGTAATGTCATCGTTTTGTTAGTTAATATGTTTGACTACTTAAATGACTCTGGAAATCTTTATTTTTATGTTGCAAAGTAAACAAAGGTAACAAAAATGTTTTTCTCTTGTACAAAATGTACAATAGATTATGTGTTCAGAGAATTAAAATGTAAATGCAAAATGTAGAATTTACAAATAACGTGACCGGCTCTTTTAGTGGTTTATCCTGGGCCTTCCATATTATATACTATATATGGTTTAAATATTTTGGCCATTAAGGTTTTTTATTTTAATACATTCTATTTCTTAAATATATTAATTTTGAAGAACATTGCAATTTAAAACACAATCATTAACTAAAACGAGGACATCAAGAGTCAAATTATTGATTAAGAGAACCAAAGATTTAATGAAAACTGACAGATTTTGATAGAATACAGCATTTTCCCTCTTCTTTGCATTAATATAAAAATATATCAAAACTTAAAATACCTATTTTTCATTTCAATTCATTTACAACACCATTTTTACAAATGGTTTAGACAAAGTTATTTAGACTCTACACTTGAATATACAAGATAATTAACAAGATATATATAATATAAAATATATAACAACCAACTAGATACATTATACATAACTCATAAAAAGCAAACTATAACACATATTAAGAATATGCAATTATATAAACAAATTGTTTATGATTACAATAATATAACATTAAATATACCTAAATGGAACAAAAATATAAGTATAAAAAGGTTAATAAACATGCTAAATATTGAGAGCCCAGTTACACTAAGTCACATTCTCTTAAATCAAAAACTTCAACTTAGCTGATGTCACAGAAAAAAAAATTAAACTACTGTATTACCCAAACAGTGCGGCCTAGGGATAGGGTACTTTTATTACTATCCTACCATTATAAAAGTAATACATCTACAAATAAAATAATAATAAACACCCAAAACTATGAGCAGTAGTATATTTTAAAACCGACAAGGGCTTCAATAGTTTTATGTGGTAAATTAGTTTTCCCTTAAAAGTTCCAAATGTTTGTTTGAATAAAAACATGGTTTTTGAATTTGTATAATTTGAATAGTTTCTTCATTAATGTGGCGTGTAACTTGATTTTCTGTCATTTTATAGATAAAATTGCCATAAAAAGAATTTAACTTTAAAAGAAATTAACCCTCCAGTTAGGAAAGATATAAATACTATATCCTTGTGTTAGAGATATTGAATTAAACATTTTGACTTAAAATGTGATTATTGAATTATTCATAACACATTTACTCTAATGAGATACTGAGGAATAATTGTTTACTTATTAATATCATTGGCTGAGTGGTTGTCTGGGGTTGGGGAGATTGTTTTCATTTCTATGTTGTTTTTGTATTATAGTGTTTGTAGCATTTAATTGTCATACTGTTGTGCAGTTTAGCTGGTTCTGTTGGTAGTTGATTCTCTGCTTTTAAATGGATGTTTGACAATTTGGTACTATAGTTGAATTGTCTCTTGATTTTTGGTTTACTTTTTGATTAGATTATCATGGCTGATTTTAGCTTGTTTTAGTCGCAAACTGTCTCAGCTTTCTTTGGTCTGCTGGTTGTTGGATTGTCACAGCTATTTAGGTTTGATCAGTTTATCTAGTAGGGTATTACTTTTTGATTGGAATGTTTGTTTTTGGTTTCCTGTCAGTTATGCTGTCTCAGTTGGTTTTTCTTTGTTTTCATAATATTGTCTTAGGAAGTGTTGAGGTTGTTCAGTAGCTTTTGTTTGTTTTTTGTTAATTACATTGTGTTGTGATGCTGTTTTTTTAATTAGTTGAGACATTTTAGGTAAGATAGGTAATTTGCTCAGCTTTCAGTCTCTGTTTTTTATTGGGAGGTCTCAAATTCCATTTGAAGAAAACAAGTATCCCAAAATACTCTACTCCACCAGCCAATGGGAATGAGTACTCTCTTTGTATTTCATTAAATTATTGTTAACACTTAATTTTTATAGTTAGGTAAATTCTAAACACTTAATATTACATACCTAGTTCCTAGACGACTAGAATTTAGCAGTCGGTAAATAACCAAAAAGGTGATTTATCCTAAAATAGTAATCTGAACTTAACTGGAATAATATTTTACACGTTTCCCTGTTTGGCCTGTAGCTACGTTTTAAGATCCAAATAACTCCTGAATTCCAGATAATTACCATTTAAGATGATTCAAATTATGTCTTAATTAGTCTAGATAAGTAATATTAATTATGTCATACAGAAAAATAATTCACCCTTTAGGTAAAATAATAAACGATGAAAGATGTTAAACGTGTTTTGCTAGAATACATTTATTCTTTAACAGTTAAAATTGTTAAATTCTCCATTTAATTACTGTTTATTCAGCAATTAGTCATTTATTGTCTCGCTAACAAATTTGTGAACAGGAGTAAATGATACAAACATTTCTATAGATTTTTATATAATTCAATTTCTATAAGTTTTACACATGACAATATACAAAAGTTTAAGGATATGAAGTTAATTTACTTTAAAATATATTCACTTTAACTAACACAGTTGGACCTACATTAGACAAACAAACTTGAAAAGTACTAGGAATGTCCTCTTCACTCCTCGAGAGTAATGTATTTTAGTTTGAACATAGTATATTTAACATTCATATTTGCAATTAAGAATACTGTAACAGCAAAATATAAATGAAGAAGGTGGAATGTAAAATTTAAATTGTATTGATTTCTCTTCAAAATTAAGAAACATTTAATGTGCCAAACATCCTAGATCATGAATTCAATGAATATTACTTTATTATGAATTTATGAATATTACTATATTACTTTATTTTATTTTTATTATTATAATAATTTGAGGTATAACGTCTCACTTGAAGTATAATGTGGTTGTTGGTAAGTACAGGTCTGACATTCACATAGAAAAGTAATTTAATGTTAGTAAATTATAGTTAAGGAGTAGTTAAGAATTAAAATTAAGTATATTTATAATTATGATACTACCAGGCCCAGGGTATATCATATATTAGCAGCCTTTCATTCCATAACATATCAATAAAATATTAATATTACTACCAAGTTAAAAAAAAAAATTAAAATGTCTCTAGAGTCATTTAACATCAGATGTTTGTAAAAAGCCCTTAATTGCTAAAATATATTCATTCTCAAGCAATTTATTTAATCTATTTAATTTTGCATCAATGAAGTTCAAAATGGATGAAAATATTGTTTGATAAAAATGAATATTGTATAACTAATTTATTCATACACCTGCCCAAATGTTTGAAAATAACCTTTTTTATTATATATAGAATAGAAAATTGAAAATATAATTAGCTGTTTCAGAGTATTAAAAAGAATCAGGGTATATTCTTTCCCCGAGGATAGAATTTATCCAGGTTCACCAGGTGTGAAACTTGATATGTAATGTGTTTTGGTTTACCTGAGTGATGATTTGGTACAGTCATTTTCCTCCCCCCTGGGTGGATTATGTTTCTGTAAATCTCTCTCAGAGTAAAATGTTTTGTGCTTTTTTCCAGGGCTTCTTTTAAGACAAATCTTTTTTTAAGAAGACATATATTAGTTAATAGTTAACAGTTTAAAGTTCGTGCCAATAAAGAAGATAAGAAGAAAGAAGACATCTCAATTACAGGTGGGTTATCAATATTATTTTAATGGGTTGTCCATCCCCCAGGGTGACGTACTCTACCCCTGGGGGGAGTCTCTCCCCAAAAGAGGCACCCGGGCAAAGGTGGACACTGTGACGTAGTGCTTGGGCTTTTCACCAGGAGCCACTGAGTACAACCATGCAATGAGTCACCAAATACTTGATACAATACTGTTATTATTGACTTCCTTATACACTTGTGAGTAGTAAGATCAAAACTAGAAAAAAAATGTTCCCATTTCACTTTATTCTATGAAACAAATTTATAAGCAATTCTTGCCAATAGCCCGTAAGAGAATGGATTTTTGTACCCTTTGAATGAGAAAGTAGTAATGAGTTAGCATGTTATTAACCTTTTCCCCTTGTAATTGAAAAAAATGTTGTATAAAGAAGAGCTAACATTTGGATGGTATTTGTTTTTTATATGTATATTTTAGTATCCGAACAATATGAAAGTATCCTTCGAAAGTTCTCTCTCATTACACAGAAGAAAAGAACAGAGGATGCATCCAATGATGTGCTAAATGTGTCGAGTAGTTATTTTTCCAGTTTGCCATGCGTTGGCCAGACCAGCAAATTGTCAGTCTCTCCCTTATTCCCCCTTTTTCCTCAAGGATAGACATAGTAATTATTACTACAGATGTATAAAGATGTACATTAGTTGTAATCTACACTTCAGTGGTTCAAGTCACAGGTATGATATTTTTTTTAGTCTGTACAACTTTTTGGTAGAAGGAGCACCTCTTTGTTTGTAAATAAATGAAATATTCTTAAAGGAAATGGCAAATGTTGAATGGATGAATATTCGGGGAATAGCCAAGATCAATTTTGTGTAATTTTTTAAAAAGGCTTGAAGAATGAAAGATGTATTTATTTACCTTACATGGGTCAAATGTTAACGCACCCTCTTGTCTATAGTTCACCTGACCGTCTATTCTGACAGTCCACCTACATGACAAACCAAACAATAAATAATGTTTATATGTTAACTACTGCAGAATCTGGCTTGTGTGCGTTAGGTAGAGAGACGAGAGACTGTTGGCCGCATTGATCGTTGATGGCTACAACCGCAGAAATACACTGGTTAACGTTTACCAGATTTCCTTTTTTTATTTTTATTATGACTCTAAAAGTGATGGTAACCATGAATAGTGATGCTATTTTTGTTGAACTCCTTCTCGACCATCCTTCATGGAATGTGAAGAGTTTAACTCAATAAAAAAAAAATTGGGTGTGCGTCGGACCACACGGTAGAAGTTATACTTCTTTGGCCATTCTCATACACCCACTCACGCACACAAACAGACAGGATATATAAATGAAATATAAGACATTTTTCAATATTATTCAATATATTTATCTTCAATATATTATACGTGACTTCATTATTATATTATACACCTATATTATCATTATCAGTAATTTCTTCGATTAACAATCGATTAATCGATAGTTCTTAAAAATGTGTTCTTACTTTTCAGCGTGACGCGGTTTCTCGACCAACATCCCATCCCAAAGTGTCTAACGGGCGCAAAGAAGTATAACTTCAAAAACTATTTCTTAAGTCCAGTAGACATTTACAAAGTGTAACTTTCCTAACTTGAGCTAAGAAACCAATATTAAACCGTCTAGAACAGGACATTAATTGTAACGTTTTAAAAATTTAAACCAGCGTCATTTTTTAGAGAACCTTTTGTTTACATTAAAAAAACCAAACTATTTGTTTACAAATATTAATATGTTTAAAATATGACTTCTTTTGTACTTGTCTTGTTATGCTTTGAGCTTCTCTTTGATATTCTCATATACCTTTGGTTTTAAATTCTTTTTGGTAACTGGCAAAATTATTTGGGTCTTTCTTGACTTAATCATTTATGATTGGCTGGCTCCAAAAGGTGTGTTTATCCACTTTAACAACACACTATATAAATCTCCACAAGTGTCTGTGCTTACTTTATCAATCCTTTTGATTTTTTATCAGGATGTTCTAGTCTAACACAGTTAATCTTCAAATGATTGTCACATCAAAACTCTATAAATGCTCGCTTAAATCCATAACTGACTATCTTCATGTCCTAATCAATTAAAAAGTGAAACATATTAAACATCAACCACAAAGATGTAAAGTGTTTTTACGCCAATTTAGTTTGAATTTAGTAGCTGTAGGAATCTTTTTCACAAATCACAAAGAAATCAAGGAGAGTGTTAATAACTACCCTAACTCACTGGAGCGGAGTGCTTAAGTGACCTGAGGAGGGCAAGGTCAAAGGTTTCAATCCCAAACTGAGCTAAAGGTCAGTACTTCACTCATTAAATAAAGTTCATGCACAAGCCTGCAGGCTCATGTGAACTAGCAAGTTAAAAAAATGTAAAAATAAAGAGACCGGCAGATGAGAAAAGGACCCAATATGTTCTCTTACTAAGCCAACTTGTTAACATACGAGCCTTCATTGCATTCTAATGTTTAGCCAAAATATAGGAGTAAAATACATTATTTTAATGTTAAGGTGGTCAGTTAGACCGCGGAGTTTACATATAGGGGTTTGTAACTGACAACAGGTGGATCGAAGAGCCTGCACGCCATGCCAAGGCCACTGCTTTACACACGTATCGTGCGGGATTTGTATAGCCAGTGCCTGCCGAATTAAAATGAATAAATAATTTATGAGCTTTACTCAAAACATTACAACCATAATAACACGTTTTTCAGAATAAACATTAAATGGAAATAGCAAGTTACAACGATAAATAGTTAAAAATAGTAAATTAATTAAATTTCTAACTAACTAAACTTTTTAACCTTAAAAAAACTTAAATTTGACTAATTTAAATTAATTACTAATTTAAATCAATTTAAAAACACAAAATGTACTTTAGCATATAGACATAATGTATCGTACCTATAAATTTCACAATGTTTACAACGTGACTAAGTAAATAATTGTAAACCTCTAAAAGCCAAGAAAAAGTTCTTTCAGGACAGTGATAACAAATTTTTGGTTATCTTAGCCATACATTTCATAAGGATTACAACAAGACTAAATAATAATTTTACAATTCCTAGCAGCCAAGAAAACAATGTTTCAGGGAATTGATAGCAACTATTTTTTCTCGAGAAGTTAAATTATAAAACATATAAAACTTGTAGAAAACATTCCTACTAACCAGTTAATAAAATATAAATGTGATACATTCATGCGTTTTTGGTTAATAGCATTATAAATTTGATGTACAGTGAACACTAATTAAAATTCTGGTACTTTTTTGTTCCAACCACAATAAAAATTATTAAAACTTATAGATAACATTTAAAAATGTGTATGTCATAACGTATAGTTAAACGAAGAAAACAATGGTATGATTAGATTTGTTGTAGGCCTCTTAGTTCCTTAAAGAACTACCCTCAAGGCTTATATTGTTAAAAACATCACACTAATAGTGTTTCAATATTAGGACTATCTATTTTACTTAAAAAAAAAGTAAATAATGCAATTTGGTAACTGTCGACACTTTGTATGGGTGGGTGAGTGGGTCATCACCAGCCAACTGGTTTTGGAGGGCGTGTGGGTATCTCTGTATAATACACGCGTGTGTAGTGTAAATGGGCGAGTGTCATCACCGCAGGAATAATGAATTGGGTGACAGCCCGCATACACTACCGATCGTAGATTCTACGAACTTCTGTAATTAGTTATTGAAATAGAGGTGCGTAGTCTACGATAGGTGCAGAAAACGAACCAGCAAAATTTGATTTAACTGGGCTAACAGGGTCATAGTGTACGATCGTAGTGTAAATGAAACGGTACCGATAATTGTAGTGTCGTAGAGTTTGTGGATAGTCATATTTAGACTTAATGCAGCAATAAAAAAAATAAAATACTACCTCTATATACTAAATATGTGGAAGTATTTTAATGTTGTTGTAGTCAACGTAGTTTGATCTACTTACACTCCAGATATAAACATTTTACCCATTAGCAATTGTGGAAATCTGAAGTCAATCAGTGAGCCATTGAAACGATCAACTTTATTTATTTATTTTTATTTATTAATAAGACGCCGATCATCAAGATATGGGCGAATATGGATTTCGAATGAGTGTGATGAGTGTAGATGAGCGAATGTAGTCATTGTTACAAACTAAGGCTGACTATTCCTTAGAAAGTGTCATTAATTAATAGCCCAATGACAAATGAACAGCCGGTGATTATCAGCTGATCCTTCTCAAAATATATTGACTCTGATAGGGATCGAACTGAGAACCTTTAGCACGTGAAGCTGGGATTGAACCAACTACGCTACCGACTAATTAACTACGACATCCCAATCAACCAGAAAAAAATGAAAAGAATACGAGATTATGTTAGTTCTCATTTTCCTTATCAGCTAATTAATGAGATTATGGTTCCTAATATCTGAGCAAGGTATATTTACAGTTTACCATAAAACGATAGAAAGTGTAACATCACTTTCTATCCGCCATAATTGGTCGGTAGCGTAGTTGGTTAAAGCCCAACTCCATAAGCTAAATGTTCTAAGTTTGATCACAATACAATATACGGTAGCGAAACTCAACCATTTTACTTGCAACCAAGCGATGCTAGTTTTCTGAAGGTGTTGTTATTTTAATTTGAAGTGATAAGTTGCATTATGATACTGAAACATATTATTAAAATAGTTTTCAATGTTATATTAAGTTAGGTTTAGTAATTTGAATTTTTTTAAATATGAACATATTATTTAAGTTTATGAAAGGACTCAACACCCCAGTAAATTTAATTTACATTTTGAATGCCCTTTCAAATACAAATACTGTACTCTTTATTTTCAATTACATCAAGTATTGAAATGGCGTCAAATATAATTACAAAAAGTTCAGACAGTTAAAGAAGAAAAATTAGTGTTGATGTTCATTCCTTCTATCAATGAACTCGTTCAGGGTATAAAAAGCATTGTTGATCAGCCAGTCTGCAAGGGCAGTATTCAATCTCTTTCTGGTCATGCTTCTCAGTTCTTCTGGTAGAAGATTGTGCACCTTCATGCCTATGTAGGAGGGTTTCTTTTCATATAGGTTGAGATGGTGAACTGGTAGTTGGTAGCGTGTGCCGTGTCTAGTGTTATAGTCATGAAGGTTTCTATTTTGTGTCGGGGGTTGTCCAACTGTATATAGGATGACTTCTTTTATGTAGAGGTTTACTATTTTCATAATCTTAAGAGTCCTGAAGGCTCCTCTACAACTTTCTCCTTATCCTAGCTCAACTAAGTTTCTTATGGCCCTCTTTTGTAGTATTAGAACTCTCTGAAGATTACATGCTGAGGTTCCTCCCCATACTATTAGGCCATACCTGATTTGTGTTTCAAACAAAGAATGGTAGGCAATTTTTGCAGTAAATGTGTCACTAATGCATTTTGTCCGTTTGATCACAAGTGAAGAATTCAGTTTATTGAGGAGATTATCTACATGCTGTCACCAAGTAAGACCCTCATCAATGGTGACTCCTAAAGTACTTCGCTTGGGTGTTTCTTTCCACGTCTGGTATTGCTGGTACTTCTTCACATCTTCTTCCAAAGGCAATTTGGCTTGTTTTGTCTGGATTTACCACCAAGTCATTTGAGTGGCAATATTGATAAGCCATGTTTAAAGCTGTAAAAGATCTGACATCTAGTTCATCTTTATGACCACTCAAGAGCAAGGTGGTGTTGTCAGCATACATTGAAATTACACAACAATTGCCCAGGTGTTCTGGAATGTCATTAACAAAGAGTACAAACAGTACCGGTCCCAAAATAGACCCCTGGGGTACTCCTCGGTTTACAGGTAAAGGTCTTGATTATTTCTGTGACTCCATTTTTATTTGTTTTGTTTCCACTATTTGTTTCTGATCTTGAAGATAGCTTTTGAACCACATCTTGGCTGTGCTTTTGATGCCTAATTTGTCTAACTTGTGTAGTATGAGGTCATGGCTCAAGCAATCAAAAGCTTTGCTCATGTCTAGGAAAAAACTTGTAACATGCTTTCCTTCTTCAAGATTGTCAATTATGTAGTCTGCGGTAAAAATATTTAATAACCTTCCATCACGTCTTAGGGCTCAGTCCTCACTAAAAATGTTTAGAAAAATGTTAAAGGACTTTCTGTTAACTAAGGAGTATTACTCTATAAGTGCCTTCCTAGCTGATAAGGAAAAATAGTAGATTATATGACTGTTTTTAATTATTGAAACATTTTATTATTTTTTACTGTTGTCATGCAATGTTACATTGTTAATCGACAATAAATATTTTGATTTGATTTGGTGTCCTCAAAAGTCTTGTCTAATCAGAAGAGTTATCAAGAAACTGTTAACTCTTGTAGATTTTTACCGAAGGATATTTTCCTCAGATCCTCCTTTAATTTTTTTTGTATCCGAGTGTATGGGAATCATCATAGTTCTTTAGTTGACAGATAAAAAAAAAAAAAAAAAAAACTATTGTAGGATCTGGGTATCATTATTTAAATGTGGTTCTAGTAGTTCATTGATTTGAGTTACTTTTTATGGGGGAGTATTTTATTGGTAAAGTGGGTTTTCTAAATTGTAAAAATTTTAACAATATTGCTATCTAAAGATTCTGCAAAATATTCTAACTCCACTTTGTTATCTATAAAAATCTAAATAGTAAAATGTGTTTCATATAACAAACTTTCTACACGAAAAATTTGTTTTACATGGAACAAGTCAAGTACAGAAATCTACATAAAATTGAATAAGACAATAGAAGATATATACACAAATTTATAAGTATACTTAATTAATATTTTCTACTGGCTTTACAATACTCCTCAACGGTGTAGAAGGTACTGTCCATCAAGAACCCTCTCACCTTCTTCTCAAAAGCCCGACCACAGCTCTCCTATCTGATGTCATCAGGCAAAGATTTTTAAAGTGAAACGCCTGCATAATCTAAATGTCGTTCAAAGAAAGCTGTTTTATGTTGAGGAATTTTGCAATTTATGTTTGTTTCGGAGACTGTACTGATGAGATGGATAATTGATAAATGAATTAAAGTGTTTTGTAAGAAAAGTGGGACACTGAAAAATATGTAAATAGGGGAAGGTAAATATTTTATTGATTTTTAAAGATTTGCTTGCAGGAGTCTTGAAAATTTAGTTTGAATATTGCTCTTACGGTTTTCTTTTGGAGCCTTAACAAAAAGCTTAGTTTGTGTATTTTCGCTACCCTATAACATAAATGAGGGAAACCAACGAGTAATATTCGCTCATCTACACTCATTCGAAATCCATATTCGCCCAAATCATGACGATCAGCGTCTTATAAAAAAATAAATAAATAAGTACATAAACTATGCTGACCGGGCGAGCGATGTATACATCGATGGACTGGGTTCACAATTGAAATCGAACCAACTTCAACTAGACTAGTCGACACATCACTATTATAATGGAAATTAGCTGTTTTTCCATTGGATTCGTGAAAGGAAAGTCAACGGTGGACGCAATTTTTAGCTTTACAGATTATATTATTCGAGCCCTAGACGCCAAGCATCAAGCAGCTGGCCTTTTCTTCGATCTGAGTAAGGCGTTTGACACCGTTGACCATAACATGCTTTTGGGAAAAATGAACGAAATTGGAATAAGAGGGGTGGCTTTAAATTGGTTTGACTCATATCTTCGGGGTCGTAAGCAGTCGGTTGAGATTCAAGCTATAGATAAAAATGGGTCTGTAAGGCGTCACACTTCTGCTGAAGCGTGCATTGTCGCGGGGGTGCCTCAGGGATCTATCCTTGGACCGATCCTTTTCCTAATATTCATCAATAATATTCCATATAGCTTAGTACACTCTAAGATCTGCCTTTTTGCAGATGACACTTCCCTCTCGTTGACCAGCCCCAGTAGAAACGAATTGGAGCAAAGAGCCTTTTTGGAGTCAAATAGCTTACTCCAGTGGTTTGATAACAACAAGCTTAAGGTCAATGCTTCTAAAACTCAGTTAATAAATTTCAAAATTAAAAATTCTGCAGCAAATTCAATTTTCGGACTAAGACTTATCTTAGATGATTCCATAGTAGATGAGTCCGAATCAGTTAAATTTCTCGGGATGATTCTGGACGAAACCCTTAACTTTCACACTCACATTAAACATGTCTGTAAGAGAGTGAGCACATGTGTTTTCATTTTACGTAGTCTAGCAAGAATAGCTGAAGCTAAAGTTTTGTTAACGGCCTACTATGGGTTGCTGTATCCACTTCTAGTGTATGCGGTGCCTGTATGGGGTGGTGAGACTCGGCATACACAGTACTTGTTTAGACTCCAGAAAAAAGCTATCAGGATAATTTTTTCTTTGGACAGAAACAAATCTTGCAAAAATACCTTCCAGTCCTCTAAATTACTGACATTCCCATCGATATACATTCTTGAAACCTTGTGTTTTGTAAAAAAGAATCTTTCTAAATTTTCAACTCCTGTTAACCACCGATTTCAATTCAGACACAATAATAACCTTCAAATTCCTACTCACTCTACTTCATTTTTCAAAAAACATCTTTTTTATAATGGCATAATTTTATACAATAAAATACCTGATGACCTTAAGCTGGAAACAAACCTTTTAAAATTCAGAAAAAGGTTAAAGGTAACTCTGCAGGAGGGATGCTACTACAGCGTCCGGGAGTTTTTGGCTGGCGGACTGTAACTTAATTTAAACTTAAGTTAAATAGTTTACTAAAGTTATTGAAATCAAGTTAGTGAGCTTGAGCCTAGTAAATTCTTGCTTAGTTTCATTAATATAAGTTTATTTTAGTTTGTGTTTGTTATTTCTATATATTGACATAGCACATTTGACTTAGCCAATGCAATGTATTTTTGTTATTTGTGGCCTAATAAATGACTATTGACTATTGACAAACTTTCTACACGAAAAATTTGTTTTACATGGAACAAGTCAAGTACAGAAATCTACATAAAATTGAATAAGACAATAGAAGATATATACACAAATTTATAAGTATACTTAATTAATATTTTCTACTGGCTTTACAATACTCCTCAACGGTGTAGAAGGTACTGTCCATCAAGAACCCTCTCACCTTCTTCTCAAAAGCCCGACCACAGCTCTCTTATCTGATGTCATCAGGCAAAGATTTTTAAAGTGAAACGCCTGCATAATCTAAATGTCGTTCAAAGAAAGCTGTTTTATGTTGAGGAATTTTGCAATTTATGTTTGTTTCGGAGACTGTACTGATGAGATGGATAATTGATAAATGAATTAAAGTGTTTTGTAAGAAAAGTGGGACACTGAAAAATATGTAAATAGGGGAAGGTAAATATTTTATTGATTTTTAAAGATTTGCTTGCAGGAGTCTTGAAAATTTAGTTTGAATATTGCTCTTACGGTTTTCTTTTGGAGCCTTAACAAAAAGCTTAGTTTGTGTATTTTCGCTACCCTATAACATAAATGAGGGAAACCAACGAGTAATATTCGCTCATCTACACTCATTCGAAATCCATATTCGCCCAAATCATGACGATCAGCGTCTTATAAAAAAATAAATAAATAAGTACCTACATAAACTATGCTGACCGGGCGAGCGATGTATACATCGATGGACTGGGTTCACAATTGAAATCGAACCAACTTCAACTAGACTAGTCGACACATCACTATTATAATGGAAATTAGTTGTTTTTCCACCACCACCACCCAGCTGCTTAAGCTAAGCTGATTGTATTGTATTGCCATGTGTTGGTAATAGGGAATAGGGATTGTATATAGGTTATGTTTATGTTGATTTATAGTTTTGAAAGGGAGAGAGATAGAAAGTTGTCGTTAAGTTATCTTGGAAAGTTTTGATGGTTTCTTTCATGTTTATTTGTCAATCTGTGAAAGTCATGTAAGGTAAAGGTTAGTTTGGAAACTTATAGGCCTTTCAAAGAATTTACTTTAATAGTGTTTTTTTATATTTTCTAATTATTTTACTATCAACAATTTAGCCGCAAAGAAGATGTTAACAACAGTTCATAATGTTGGATTCTACAATCCAGAACCAACTGCCATACATTGTATGCAATATGAGAAGGATTTAAAAAAACTAGCACTTTCCAGGCAAGTTATCTTTTAAATTAAAAGAGTTGTAGGAAGTTAATTTATGTATTTTCTTCCCACCACTAAAAGTCAGTTTCCTGCCCATAAGCATAATGACTGCCTTAATTCTGCATACAATTCTGCCCGTTTCCTGCCTATAAACACTAACTAGAGGTGTGTCTGTATTTTAGTATCCGATACTTTGTACTTGATACTCGACACGAGTACCTGTATCAGGTACTAAAAACTAAGAGTATCAGATACAAGTAACGCCGAAGTGCTGTCATTGGCAGACATGCAGAATACGAAACCACGAGGTTTGGCTGGTTACTGATACTGATACAGACAGACAACATTGTAGAATAGACCTTCTATAATAGGTCTATGATTGTGTAGTACTGTAGTTGAGTTGTTGTTGACGAGTTAACCTCATTAATACTTTCATTAGTTAGCTTTTGTTATTTTAATTAATTAAATTTGGTACTATAAACAATTTGAATTGAATATATAATAATCTTTTTTAGAAAAATTTTTAATTGAATAAATTTGATTAATTTTTGATGGTACCCATTGTATCTCTATTTTTCATTATCCTATATTACATCATTGCATAGCAAACATTTAAAGTAGATAGATCTAGATTTTAAGGGATCAAATTTATAAAATTATTTTCAATAGAAATTGTTTAAAAATTCTTCTGATTTATAATATGGTTATTTATTTCACTATTGTACCAGATTTAAGATAGCAATATGATACATGGAGTATCAGATATAATGTATCAGATACATTGTTGGTACGGTTACGGTTTGATATTCTTCAAAGTATCAGATACTTTGTATCTGATACTTAAAAGTACCCGTTTTGCCTTCCTCTAACTTTAACTACTCATACATTTATATATGACTTTAACAACACCTACACAACACTGATGCTGCAACAACTCTGACATCCCCTTTCTTAAGGACTGTGGTGAAGAGGAAATGGTAAATGTTATAAGTGATAGATAATTTTGGCCTATGGCCATTTTTTCAGAAAGTTAAAAAATGGTCTTATGCCTAAGACAATTTTTTTTAAACTTAAAAACTCTTACAGTAATTGTACCTACAGTAATTTAATTAATAATACAAATAAAAATGCACGCCTATTTATTATCAGTTATTTTTCTATTTCACAAGTTTTTTACTTGGCAAATAAATACATAGGCCTAGTGTAATTTGATTCTGAAATTCACGCTTTAAGGATAGCTTAAGTTTAAGCGTGGACAGATCAACAAGTTAGATGGTATGGACATGTGATGAGGATAGGTGTAGAAATTATGCTGTACCAAGGAAAATAAAATAATTGATATTGGTAGGTCTGAGACTGAGTGGAAGACCTAGGAGAATATGGCTGGATGAGGTGAAAGTAGATGTATAGAAGAGAGAAACGGCGTGGGATGAAAAGGGGGAGATATGGAGAGGCAGACAAGGCTGGAGTGGCTTAGTAGAGGCCTAGACCCAGGCGTGAAAACTGCACTGGGACATGATGTGTTTGTATAGTGTATAACTTGCTATGTTGTACGACTTCTGTCACTTGAATCAATGTGGATTCCAATGTTTTAATATGAAACACAAATTGATATAAATATTGTAATATAAACAGTAAGAAGTAAAATTTAATTTCAGATCAGACAGTTCAATAGAAATTTGGGATCTCAATCACACGCCACATATAGATAGAATAATCCAGGGGTCCAACAGTGGTTCGGTTGAGAGTTTAGTGTGGTGTGGAGAGCGTCTGTTCAGCAGTGGTTTAAATGGTTTAATTAACGAATACAACTTGTTGACGCTCCTTCCCAAGGTAGGTTTTGTTTTAAGTAATTGTAAATAAAAAAAAGTTAGTTTAGATGTAATTTATTTTAAATTAATGAAGTAAATTTTTTTAAACTTCTTTCACCAGTTCACATGGGCCTGCAGACCTGTGTGTGTGAACTTTATTCAACAAGTGAAGTAGGCTGCCAACCATTGGCTCAGTGAGGATTTGAACTTTGGACTGTGCCTTCTGAAACCTTAGCCACTGAGCCACCATGCCGGCTCAAGAGACTTAAAGGTATTAGTAATGCTGTGGTACCGGTATTGTTAAAATATTTAACGGGTTTGAATTTTTATTTTGTAAAAAAATAATTTTCGTAGTCCTATTAGGGCTAATTATTATAATTAGGCCTACTCTTCAAAATAAAAATATTAATTGGCTGGTGTAGCGGCTCAGCAGCAGAGGTTTTTGACTTTGGAGTTCAAGGTTTAAATCCACAACTGAGCTGACGGTCAGTTTTGTAATTCACTAATTAAAAACAATTCACGCACAGGCAAGTGATCCTTATAAGCAGGCAAGTCATCCTCATAAGCAGGCAAGTGATCCTTATAAGCAGGCAAGTGATCCTTATAAGCAGGCAAGTGATCCTTATAAGCAGGCAAGTGAAGGGATTATTTTATTTTGCCGACGTGGTGGCTCAGTGGCTAAGTCCAAGGTTCGAAGCCCCACTGAGCCAACTTTTGGTACTTCACTCGTTGAATAAGTTTACGCACAGGCCAGCAGGCCTATGTGAACTGGTAAGTTAAGTTTATATAAATAAAAATAATTAAAAAATTAGGTTTTATGTTCATTTTTGTGATGGCGATTTACATTTTTGTATTACCTTAATTAGTATTGTTTGTTATGAATTAGCTTTATACATCTCAAGTGACTACATAAGTACTTATCTATGTGTTCACTTGTCTGTGTTTATTGTCTGTGGAATTGAACTCCTGTCATTATACCACACCCACCCACCCACCCACCCAATTACGTGTACATGGTATTTTTGACCCACTTACTCACCCAAACACACGAGTGTAATTCACACACTCAAACACATTCGATGCTATTATTGACCCACCCACCCACCTATTATGTTACTAAATAAGTTACTTGTAAAATTAAATAAAACATTAAATGAATATTGTTTTAATAAAGAATTATTTGATTGTAATTGTTCAAAACATAACAGCTGTTATTATTTCTTTTCACATACAAAATACAATTAAGTCACAAAGAATATTAAATAAATCACATCAACAAGCACCTGCCGTTACACATACAGGCATTGACACTCCCACTTGCCCATACCGTGTCACTATGGTATTGACCTACCCACCCGCTTTTACATGTGTGGTGGTATTGACCACCTGCCTGCCCATACACAGTTATAAAATAGCTCTGTTACAACTTAATATTGTAGTATTTATTTATTTAAATAAATAAATATTGTAGTAATGCACATACTGTCCACCCAGACTTGGCTCTCAGCTATGTATGAATTAATTGACGTTGTCAACAAATATAAAATTTTTAACTAAAAATTTTTTTAACATTAGTTATACTTAGCTAGTAGTTATTCATTTTTTTTTTGTTTTATTGTTATTTTAGGTGGTTGAGATCCAACAGTGCTGCTCCTCAAACTTATCATTATTAAGCCGATACCTCTGAGAAACTGTTTCTCTTTGATTTATGTCTTTTTTTATGTTTTTTTTTTTTTGCAGTATAGCATACCAGTGACATCGGGACCTTGTTGGTGTATGGCTATCAACAATCAGAAGTCTACTATTGCAGTAAGTATCAAAATAAATTACAAACCTGTTTACTTTGAAAAACTTAAATAAAGTTTTATGTTAATAAGCCTTACACATCAATAGACAAAGTCAGTTAATAATCCAAACAGAGAAAAAAAAAATAAATAAATTTAATCCAATATATTTATAATCTTAAATACCAATGTAGCCTCATATCACATTTAGGAATGTGCCATAACCAATAAAACAATGTGTGCTAAATTAAAAAAGTGAAAATGATTTTATTGTTTAATGAAACATCATTATATGATACAGAGATACCTTGTGATAATCAAAACTAAATTGGGCTGAAGGTGGCTAAAACTATCAAACCATAAATTATGAACTGTAAACACTGAGAGAAACTGTAGTAAAACCTGTCATATTGTGTATTGAGTCTACGATGTTTGACCCACGGTATAAAATTTAGACATATCCATTTTGCTAATATTCCAGATTTATTGAGATTGTGCCAAAAGTTGTGTTGTGTTAGTGAATTGATTGGAATAAGAATGTAAAGCATTTTCTTTTAATTTCCTCTTAAACATATTGAATTACGAATTCTATGAAAAATGTTTTATTCCTTAGTGAAAAACATAATTCAACCCTTTTTTACAATTCGAAATTACACTTCCATAGGTACTAGTATAGTGGCAGAGCAACTTAAAAGTACCACAGTAAAAACCAGAGTCTAGTTAACATTTTACTTGCTGCCCTCTGTGTCTGCTATAAAATTTTAATAATATGATATTGAAAAAAAAACAATTTTCAATTTCATAAATTATATCTGCCAAAGTAATGAGTAACTAAAAAATACTGCAGTTACTAGGATATTTATAGGAATTACAGTATAATCGGTCAGGTTGAGTCGCCTCGTTCGATACCTAGAATCATCGGGTATCCGTGTAAAAACAGACGTTGTGAAATAAAGTAGTATTCTAAAACATTGTTTCAACATTTAATTAGAACATCTTTAACCAGTCCTTTAACTTACAAATGAAAAGTCTGAAAACTGTTTTAACATCCTAGTGGCGGTTGAATTTTCTTGTTTTTAGCCGATGTGGTAGTGGCAAAGCTGGAAAACAGCTTCGAGTTTTAAACAAAAACGTAATTTTTCACTTATTATAGCACTAAACATTGTAAAAAAGACTCATATATCAGCACAAACTAGATTCTAAGCTGGCCTTACAAATGACTTTTTCTTTTTTATTTACAGATACTCGTAATGAGTATTTATAAACACCTGTTTATTTCAGGTTGTCGTCCTTTGTGATTGATGCGTGTTGTTACTATTTTGATCATAATTTTTATACTTATGTTATATTTTTGCAAGAAGTTTATATTTTATAAAACTAGATATAATTTGACACAAAATGGCTATCGCATATTTGTTATTTCACATTTTTAGTTTATTTTTCAAACCATGGGACCCCCTTAATGATTTTTTTATATACTTCTACATGTATGTTTTATGTGTATATAAGTATATTCTAAAAAAATTAATAAAAGAATTGCAATTTCTATTTTATTCTGAACAAGAAAATATATAACAGTATATATATTTTAATAGTTTTCTATTATTTATGATTTAAAAAAAAAAATCTTGTTTGAAGGCCAAAAATGGCCTGTCACTTTTGGCATTTCAACCCGCCACTAGGAGGGAGATAATTCTAGTTATAATTTTTTCAACTATTTTGGGCCCTGATACTTAAACATAGTTTGATTTACTTTTATCGGCCAGAAGATCCTTTGATTAAAACCCTGCCTAGATAAATTCTAGTCTAAAACCTATAAGCAAAATTAAAAGTCCCTGTCCCCACTTTTTATGTAAAATAATCTAAATGCCCTAAGAGTGTTGCTCTGGGAGTATTTTTAATGTATCAAATAAGGAGAATGCTAACTCATATTCACTGCATTTTTAGGGAAACGGTGATTCATGATTGTTAAAATAGTGACGATTTTCAATGCTATGAATGTTAAATACACTATGTCTGCACATTCAAATCATCTAAATTAGGTATTTCAGTTAGTACTTACTACCTTAACCAAAATTCCACTGAAAACAATAAATCTACTAGCATTCAAAAGTTTAAAACAATTAGTATTTAAAACAAAGTGTTTGGGAGATTTCAGGCGATAGGTTCCATGCTCGGCCCTCTTAATACCGACAACGGCGTCCGCTCAACGGTTGCCATTGACGTGGACACTACTAGAGAAGTCTGGGGTGTCCATGTTGGATGGTAGGTAGTTAATGTTCAGATGTTGTGTAGGGAAGAGAACTGAGTGTCAGACATGTCAGTTAGCTGAAAATCAGACCAACACTACGTGGTTCGGATTCCATGTAAAGCTATAGGTCCCATGGTTGCCCTGACTATTGGGCTATTAATATATAGTCCTTTCTGAGCTAAGTCAAACTCAGATAGTAACAATGACTACACTCGTTCATTTTCACTCATCACACTCATTCGAAATCCGTATTCGCCCAAATCTTGGCGTCTTAAGAATTAATACAAAATAAATAAAAAAAAATAAATTTACTCTTGTTAAGTTAAACTTTTCAGATAGATTCAAATATAGTTGATAAGAGTGTAGTTGATTATGCAGATGATGATCAACATTTTGCTAATCTAATAAAAGAGCTAAAACAATAATTACGAATAGCACTGAATCGATTTCAGGCAAATACTTTATTTTTAAATAAAGAAAAACCTGAAAACACTTGTTCATCGGAACATTGATGTGTATTGTAACAATACACATAATTTTTTTAGTAACTTTTCTAGTAACTATTCAGGCTTGTAAAAATTACCCTGAAAAGTAACTTGTTATATATTTATATAGTACATTAAACTGGGTAGATCATGTAAATTCTCTTTGTAAGAAGTTAGCAAGAATGTTTTTTGTCGCTGTGCAAATAATTGTGCTATATAAATATTTCTTAATTGTAAATTACGTGTTGGTAGAAATACAATATAAGTGAACATCACACAACACAGATTTATTACGATAGAAGTACAAACTATACAAATATCTTCGACCCACGATATTTGTGAATCCCTAAGGTCTGAAGAAGGTAAACATGGTAGTTATCGAAATCGATCACCTTAATATTTGTATATTTGGTACTTATTCTGTAATGTGAGTTTGTTTGACATTCACTCATTTACTTTATGTAAATTAAGGAATTCTTATTATAGTTTATTATGCATTTTCATAGTATTCATAAGTAATGGCATAACATTTTGGGAAGGTTGCAGTAAATTACTCAGAGATTTTATATGGCAGAAGAAGGCACTAAGATCATTTAAAAAAATGAGCAATACAAGCAATTGAAAATATATGCTTGATCAACTTCCTTTTAAAGATGTAATTAAATGCAAACAATTTAATTTCATACCTTAAAAAAATCTACCTTGTTTGTTTTAGGCTGGAACTGAAGATGGTTATATTAATCTCTTTCAGTTGATAGACGACTCCTTATTGTATGAGAAAATACTGGATAAACAAGAAGGTAAGTAAATGGAAGGTGATCTTGATAAGCAACATTTTTAATTTACACAGCAAATTTTTAATGAAAGATGTATTTATGTAAAAGAAAATTAATTTGCTATAAATACGATAAATTAAATACAGTGCAACCTCGATTATCCGGCCTCGCTTTATCCGGCAGTCCGTTTCATCCAGTTCAGCAAGTAGACAGCAATAAAAATTATTTGCAAGATAGAATTACAATTAATCGGAAGCGCCTTTCAGTTTTGAAACACGAATGTCGTACACGAGTGTTTCGGTTTTGCATTGCGCTGTCTAGACTAGTCTCTCTCTCTAGACAAGCGGTTGCTTGTTACTGCGTAATAATTTAATAATGCGCTTGAAGATCTGAGCTGGCAATATTGTTTACTTTTGTTAAGTGTGGCTGGCTGGAAAAGTCCATTTTGCGAGTGGGGGAAGTGGAACATAAATATCTTTCGTATTATACTGTATAGCAACATCAAAGTTGGTGATCATGATAAACATTGTTAGTTTCATAACAATTGCTGCACAGCACGTTGCATCACATGCAATTGTAGACTGCATCAGTTACTAAACATGTCCAATAAAACCAAATTATTTATGACTTATGTATTATCCGGCTTTTATCGTATCCGACTTGACCTTCACCACATTAGGCCGGATAACCAAGGTTGCACTGTACATGTAATCATGTTTCTGTAAATGATTTTACTAAAGTGCAATTTTTAATAAATTATAGTTATTTTGGTATCAATATATACAGCTCAATTAGACAATGTGAAGTACGTGTTGCAAAGTTGGTTAACTCATTGAGGATCACTGACAAGTTCAGCTCGCATGCAGTGGCTGGGCTTAGCGGCACAAATTCAAATTCTTTTATTAACTCATTACATCTTATAAAAAGTACACAGTACCAAGACAGGAGTTTTGTCATAATATTGTAGTCATTTATCCGCTAGTCAAAAATACATTGATATAATTAATATAACATGCTTAAACAATCTAACAATAATTCAACAATAATAAGACAATACTAAAACTTCAACAATAATAATAAATAAATGTTACATATAACCAAGATTAAAACTATTTTAATAAATACAATAACCATACCACAATAAACACATAAAACCAACTTTAAAACACTTAGAAACAACTATCCTGAGAGACTAGAGTTATCAGCTCAAATATTAATCATTTATTAACTCATTTATTCCATAGTAGGCCTTTGCTATCAACATGCGTTTGATCTGCTCTCTGAACTTTCTTTGGCAAACTGATGGGCATTTTATGTTATCAGGCAGTTTATTATAAAGTTTAATTCCCATGTAGTAAATACCCTTTTCTAAGGCAGAGGTATTATGTTGGGGGTAGATAAGGAGATATCTGTTTCTTGTACTGTAATGATGTTCAGATTTTTCTTGTGAATACCATTTTAGGTTATCTCTCACATGACACAAAACTTCAAAAATGTAAAGGCTAGGTGCTGTTAGAATTTCTAAATTTCTAAAAATGTCTTTACATGAATATCTAGGAGGTTTGGATGTCATTATTCTCAGCATTTTCTTTTGTGTTTTTATACTTCTTTTATCAGTTCAGTAGCTCCCCACAGCGTGATTCCATATTTCATTAATGAGTAAAAATAGCCATAATATAATGTTAATTTTGTTTCAATGCTTATACAATGTGTCAGACAGCTCATATTAAAACATATGCTATTTAATCTCTTGCATAAGTGTGTTATATGTTCGTCCCACTTTAATTTTCCATCGCATACCACACCTAGAAGTTTAACTGCTTGCTGACATTCAATTTCTTTATTGTCTATTTTTACATTTAAATTTTCCTCTCTATATTGTCTGTTTTTGAAATGAACCAATTTTGTTTTTTCAGCATTCAATAAAAGCCCATTTATTTTAAACCAATATTCCAGTTCTTTCATTGTAATTTCTGTTGTACATTTAAGTGCTTCTAAGGTTTTTCCTTTTATAAGTGCTGTAGTGTCGTCTGCAAACATAATAATTTTGGTATTTATATTTATAGGAAGGTCATTTGAATATATTGTGAACAAAACTGGGCCTAAGATTGATCCTTGAGGCACTCCTGTTGTAACAATTTCAAACTCTGATTCATACTTTTCATTATCACAAATTAGGGCTGTTTTTTGTTTTCTCTCTGTTAAATACAACTTAAACCACCTCCAACTCAACCCTTTAATACCATACAGGGGCGGATCCAGAAAATTGGTTAGGGGGGGGGCACCACAGATACAAACTCGAGATGGTTTGGGTCTGGAAAATACCCTAGAACGTCTCTAAATTCGTAGCATTTGTTTTTGAAATAAGGACAGAATAAACTGGTTTTGAAAGTTCTGAAATCAAAATTGTATTACACTTCTGTTATTTTTATTTGCCGAAAAAAAAAACACATTATTTACTCCTAAGTTTAGTTCTGTTTAGTTAAAATTCAAGTTCTAAAGTTCTTACTTGAACAAGTCTTTCATTCACTGTTTTGGTTTTAAAATATATTTCAACTATATAGAAAATATCAAATATGTGTGTGTGGGTATTAAATGTATTTGACCATTGCCTTTGTTAACGAAACCTACGTGATCTTAACCCTTTGTTAAGTGCGAAAAAGCTTAGATACACTATTAATATTGTATCTTGATCTGATTAGATCTGATTGGTTTATCATAACTAAGTACTTCTCATGCTATTACCATTATAACCAACATAAGGATAAAATAACTCAGACGAACAAAAATTAGAACACATTTCGTTTATTCACTTAACATTTACAAAACCTTCAAAGACAATTTTCTTTTGTGTTTTCTTATATACACGTCCAGCACTTCTTCAGCTTTCAGAACGTTGGAAATGTCCTGATGTACATGAAGTAAAGCAAGACCATTAAGTCTATCTTCAGTCATAGTACTTCTTAAATATGTTTTTAGACGACGTAGTGTTGAAAAAGATCGCTCAGCTGTGGTAGTTGTCACAGGAAGAGTGCACAACAACTGCAATAAAACTTGAATGTTTGGGAGCGATTCAGAAAACTTGTAAGCTTCAGCCGGATGACTAGGCATTTTTTTGTCAGGATTTGACTTCCACATGTTTTTCCAAATTAATAGTTCACCTTTCAAAGCAGAATAACATGGTAGATCGTCTTTGTATTTGACAGCACCTTGAAGAATATCGTTAATACATTCATCATTTAGTTTTGATGATAACAGATGTTGTAGCTTACCCACACATTCCATTTCTGTTTTAGGAAACCTCGTGTTCAGTTCACTGATAATAAAATCTAGAAAAGGAATGTACACTGTCATCCGGTAATAATCTTCAGCTGTCTCTGTCTGTATGTTAGATCGGTTCTTTTGTAGATTTGTTGTTCTTGGCTTTTGAATAACTGTGCCCATTTCTTTGGCCATCTTAATTGATTGATGATATAGCTCTTTGAAGGTCTCAGCGCTGTTGTCTCGTTTTTCTTGCAGAGTTTGTATAGTTGTTTCAACAAGTTTTGCAGCACTCAGCACGTCCATGTACTCTGCTTGAAGTTTCCGAGGTATTCCAAAAACCTCAGCTAAAACACTACACTAATCAAAAACTCGGATGAAAGGATAGAGTGCAAGAAAGCAAATGCGTTGCTTCCTTTACCTCCTGGTGAATTTTCTATAGCTTCTAGAACAGTGGGGAGTGCAGGAAGATGTTCCATAAATGTCAATACAGCTTCATGTCTTTCTATCCACCTTGTTTCACATAACTTTTTCAAATCATGTTTTCTAGCTTGAAAATTATGATTTCCATGCATTTCTTCTTCTAAACTTTGGAATCGTGCTGCAGAATCACGGGAAAATGTTGCCATCGAAGAAATGACCCCTATAGAATTCCTAATGCTAGCTACAGAACAGGCTTTGCTAATAGCTAGGTTTAGCCTGTGGTTGGCGCAGTGGCTGTAAGTTGCAAGAGGCTGAAGCTTGGAAATTCGTGCTTGAACACCTTTAAATATTCCACTCATATTGGATGAGCCATCAAAAGCTTGCCCACGGCAGTAAGTCAAATCAATGTTGAGTTTTCCAAGTTCTTGCAAAATTGTGCGAGCTAGGCTTTCACCGGTGAGGTCCTCCACATCAATGAACTTTATGAAGTCTTCCTCGATCTTACAATCCGTGGTGTTGAAATACCTTATACATATTGATAGTTGTTCCTTAATGGACACATCTGTTGTCTCATCTGCCATTATTGTGAAAAACTTCGAGGCTTTTATTTTTGTTACAATCTTTTCAATAATAACTTCACCGCAGCAGTCAATTATTTCGTTCTGAGTGGTTTTGCTTATGTAACTGGCATTCTTCCCACAAGCTGTTAGGTGTGAGGCTAGAACTTCGTCACCAGCGTCAACTCTAAATTTCAGTAAAGCTCTAAAGTTACCTTCGCCGAAGTTACTTGAGCTTCCAGTGCAGTCAATATTACCATCGTCTCTGTGTCCCCTCAGAGGTATGTTTTGGGCACCACATAATATTACAGTCTTAATTATGGGAATCAGCTTCTTGCGATTTTCCTCAATTGTCTTTCTTTCTGCAGCATTAATTCCCGCTACTATGTTGTTTGCCCTGCCCTCATGTGTCATACAAAAGTTATGATAGGCAATAGTATTTTTTCTGTGGTATTCTGTAGACGAATGATGTTTCATTGTTTCTGTAGCTTTTTTATACGTAGTCATAGGCTCCATAACTAATTTCCCAAGTTTTATATCATTATTCCCGCCTTCGCTTCGACCAAACATGATACAAAATTTGCACAAACCCCCATGTAATTGTTTGCTGTAAGCCAGCCAGTCATAAGTATGCAGCAAACTCTGTTGAAAATAACGGTTTTTGTTTCCTTCTGGCACTGCAGGAAATTTGTAGTTTTGAGAGGGTACCCAAAAGTTTTTCAGCCACTGATATTTTTCTTCATCTGTAAGTAACGAAATTTCCTCCCTCTTCATCAAAAGTTGACCGAAATCACGATGATCTAAAGATGAATTGTCTATGTTGTCTGCTACTGATTCCAATGCATGGTCGTTTGCGGCAAGGCTTTCTTGAGCAACACTTCTTTCTTCTAGCACGACTGAGTCCGCTTTATCCTTCTCCTGCGTATCTGATGGGTCTGGCTGAAAAAAAAAAAAAAAAAAAAAAAAAAAAAAAAAAAAAACAGGTCTACATACCCAACTGTGATTTTAAGAGGTAATTGATTGTATTCATTAGGCCTACAATGACAACACAACTGGAGCTAATACCCCTAGGAGACCTGTCATAAAATAAAAGAGTGTATGTCTCGGTGAAGGCAATGAAAAGGAAGCATTCACTCTTAACCAACTTAAAATCCAAAGGTATTGAAACATTTCTCTGAAAAGGACCTAAATCACATTAGGTTCACTGTTTAATAAAATAAATTTTTACGTTAAATGGTAATGGTATGACATAAATTTTAATTCAAGAGAAATGTGGAGAACATATAGGTCATAAAAACTTTGGTTATTACCTGTTTGCTTGCGGCCAGAAAACAACTGGCAATAATTCAACCTTAACAGTATTACATTATTTGAAAATATAAAATACACACTAGGTCAATCTAAAGGATAGCTTGCCACAAAAGGTTAATATTTTCATAAAATAGTCATGGAAACATCAGTTTTCCCGAAAAGTGCTGGTGGAACTTTTACTGTATGTTTTCAAATATAGTCTAAAAATATTGATGAGGTATACCTATAACAAATAGTCTATGAAACGTAACATAATTTGTGGTTCAAATAATGTTAAAGTGGAAGTAGCCTATTTTTCTGAATTGAAGAGGCAAACAAGAACAGTAAGATCATAAATCGTGACATATACAAAATAATCTAATCTTCTGTTACGGAAAAAATAAAGTTTTGCTAATTCTTCGTCATTGGGCAAATTTTATAGCTAAACATTAAAACAACACAATAAAATCATATTATAATGTGCTAGAACAATGTTTTAACATTAAGATAAAAATTCAACTGGTTAACAGAGACATGATAGACCAGAGCCTTAGGCCTAATTCTTTCTATTGTGTGCCTCTGTTTAGCTAAGGCCTACTTCCAATTCTGTAAATTCAAAGTGATCGAGTTATCTAAGTTGTATACTTAAATTAAATGTGTAGCTGTTTTTATCCGTATTATAAGAATTAGGATCAATCTACTCCAATAACAAAGATAACACGAACAGCTATGCTCACTTTCTCCCATCGTTAAACTATAGTCTATTTTTAGATTTCCAGTGGAATTTTTCTTATGAGGAAAGCTCCTAGCCCAGTACTAAAGTTAACGAGAAAACATAATACATGTGAATATAGAATGGAAATCATAGATTGCTGTAGAGAATTTATAAACTTACCTTAGTTTTTTTATGAAAGAAAGATTCAAGACCTAGTTGCCTTTTTTTCCCACCGCTCCCACTCATTTTACACTTTACAATGTAACATCCACTGTAAACAATATACACTTGGTAACTATCACAACTTTTGTGGATGACTGAATAGAGAAACTGGCGGGTGAGCGAGCAGTGTGTTCGAGTTCACTGCCTTCTGGCGGAGATATTCAAAATCAGTGAGTGACTCCATCCATTAGGCCTACGTGGCAGCTAATGGTACGCTAATGGCTTAGGACGCTGGTGCGGTCCAAGGAACGGCTTTAATTACATCGTATTTTATTTTTAAAATGTCCTTGCTTATTGTGAAATAAAACCAGTATTTTTAACATGTGTATTATATATATTATATAAGTTAAAGACTATATACTAAAACATTTAAAAAGTGTTAAAATCTCTCTCTATAATATCTAGTGTATTTTTAATCCGTCTGGGGGGGGCACGTGCCCCTGTGCCCCACCCCTAGATCCGCTTCTGATACCATAGACTTTGAGTTTCTGTAGCAGAACATCATGGTCTACACAATCGAAGGCTTTTGAAAGGTCACAGCAGACGGCTACAGTTGTTTCTGAATCATCCCATGCCTTATAAATATCATCTGTTACAGAGATCAGTGCAGAGCTAGTGGAGTGACATTTTCTAAAACCATGTTGACTCTCAGTTAACAATTCATTTTCCTCTAAATATTCTTGTAATTGTTGATTAACTGCTTTTTCAAATATCTTTGAGAAAACAGGTAAGAGGGAAACTGGACGGTAATTCTCAATAATATTTCTCTTGCCTTTTTTAAAGATTGGCCTAACAATCGATATTTTAAGGTTTGTCAGAAATTCACCTTCTGCCAATGATTGATTTATCAGTTGAGTGATTGGTTTAGCTAGGTATTCTTTGCATTCTTTCACTAGATAGGATGGAATCTTGTCCCAACCAGTGGACCTTTTATTTGGCAATGATACTATGATTTTTTCTACCTGTTTTGCTTTTATTTCTCTAAAATTGAAATCTGATTTTTGTGGAGCTACTACATTTTTACAACTCTTAATTGCTCTTTCTGGTATACTTCTGATATCAAGTGTTTCTCGTATATTAAGATAATGTCTGTTAAAGTGGGCTGAAATATCTTTGGGGTTACTTATAACTCGACCTTCAATCAATATTTCAGGTAAGCATCGCATAAGCGATCTGCTTCTACTTTTACCTCCAAATAGTTACAATAGACTCTTAACAGGTTGCGTAAGCGTCTCTTTTCATCAACTGGGTATTTTTAAAAACTGGTTTCGTTTATAAAAACTTTCATTAATATCCAATAGAGCTTAGTAGTATGTTGAAGTTGAATTTTGTAATATAGTGTGAATTTTGAAGTTGAATATAGTGTGTTTCTGCCAACGTCGGTAAACCGATATAGCAAGTGACATTTGAGGTTAGTGAAACAGACACAACTTAGATGAGGCTGTTCTTGTCACCAAACCTAGTCTATTCGATGACTCAGATGTAGTTATCTTTTTGTCCGAACTGCGTGTGTGATATTTAGATTATGACTCGGAAATCATCCCTGCCACCCTATAACCCACTGCCATGTCACCACCTATTGCCACTGCTATTTCGCGGGTACTTACATTAAGCATTACATCTAAGCAATTACCTGCAATTTATTATAGTGCACTGTTATTGTTCGCCGCTGCGCAAATTAATTTGTACCCGCTGGGGTGCACGTGTGTAAATAAATTGATCCGCAGTGGGTTAAGTTCCAGCTTCATACCCTCAGTTCTCAGTTTGATCCCAATCAGTCCTAACAAATTTTGAAAGAGATCTGCTGATAACCATTGGCTGTGCATTTGTCATTGGGTTATTAATTAATGACACTTTCTAAGGAGTAGTCGGACTTAGTTTGTAACAAAGACTACATTTGGTCATCTACTCACTCATCACATTAATTTGAAATCCGACAATCAGCGTCTTAAAAATAAATAAATACAATCAACACTGTTTTGATGTGTTGACTTTTCTCTATGTCTACACTAGTTTCAGAATGAGCTCTCGTTTTTTACTATTTTTTGTTTTACTATTTTTCTTCTTACCCCCTGACCAACTTTCCATTGAAAAATATTTTGTCTGAATTGTGTGTTCTTTTGAAAATTGTCAATTGCACCTGCTACTTTTAAGTCTTCCTTTATTACAGCAAATAATTTAATTATTTATTTTTTGTTCCTTCTTTCAACGATCCTACAAACTGATTATGTTAACTTATTTGATGTTAATCTTGTTAACCTCTTGTATGCTCATGGAATTTTAGTTTTCATTGTTCAATTCATCTATGTTGATTATTAGCTGACGTTACCCTGTTTTTTGTGTTGTAAGCATGAGAAACTCCTAAAGTAGTGATTTTATTAACCCTCCAGGTGCTGGGTTGAACTTTCTTGAGTGCTAGGCGTTTTTCATCATGTTTGCAACTAAGCGGATAAGTTGCAACTATAAGAATAAGAAAATATACTTACACAGGACTTATATTTTCATGGCAAACTATTGTTGGATGTTATTCTTTACAAAGAAGAAAATTTTTTAAAATTTTTTAAATTTGAGTTCATGTATCAGTTCACAAAAGACTTAAAATGAAAATCCAAGATAGACATATTGTAGAAAACTTAATAATAAACACAAAAATATATACATGTTATAGGTTATCTTCTTAGACACATTCAGTTAGAGTAAAAAATGGAAAATTGTCCCATGTAAAAAATCACTAATACATGACAAGTTACACATTTCATTGTAACATGTAGTGTTATTTCACTTTTACAACTCAAAATGTTTTCAGCTCACAAAATATAACAATGACAATCAATAAAAACTAAAATAATTAATTAAAAAATATATCTTATGTACAAAAATTTACATTCTGGAGCAATGACAAGATGATTTACTCAGAGTCAACTTCACTCTCAATGTCTGATTGTTCATTTAGTTCGTCTAACACATTTATTATTGCACTAGACCTACTTAATTCACTCATTTTTTAAGATAAAATACAATAAAACACAAAATAAAACAATAATAATGGATTACAATAACAAACTTATAATTTAAACAAACACCAAGCGGCAATACACTGAGCATCTGATTGTGTGTGTTGAAAACAAAACATACGCTTCTAAACAATTGTTGTATATCGGCTGTTTTGATGCAGACGTATTCCATAGAGTATAATATGTTCCGCGTTTCTTCTACTTCAATACTATTTAACATACTTTGTAATATTCAGTCGTTTAAAGCTGCTAGTGCGTTTTAAATAGATCGCGTACCTAACATCGCGCTACGCGATGTCAGCACTACAACGGCGAGCGCTGACATCGCGCTAGGTACGCGATGTCAGCACCTGGAGGGTTCTTGTTTTTTACATCGAAGATGGTTTCATGTACATAAAGGCTAAAATCGATTAGAATGCCAATTTACTAAAATTCCCTCTTGCTGGTTCAATCTAATCTAAGACCTAAGAATATACATACAGCCTCTTTTTGTTGTATAGATTTTGTTATGGTTAAAGTGGTTTTTGCCACCATAAGTCCAAAAGCTATATATGTGCATCTATGAAGGCATAATATATTGATATTTAGGTTGCATGACCTAGAAAAGTGAGGAAGTTTCTGATATAAGTGAAATGGGAACAGCAAAATTGGTAAATACTTAATAGCATAATTTGAAAATGTTTTAATACTGACAAAAATTTTACTATATAGAAAAAGAGGAACGCTTATCTTGTAGTAACTGTTTCTCTCACCTAGGTCGTATCATGTGCCTGGCCTGGGAAGTTAGTGGGGAAAGGATTGTGACAGGCTCTGAAGATGCCCTAAGGATATGGAATGTAAAGACTGGACACGCTATTTATAAAATGACAACAGGACGAGCCGTGATGAATCGACCGACGATCGTCTGGTGTGTTGCGGTGACTGATGACTTCACCATCATTTCTGGAGATTCAAGGTGCTCTTATACAAGTAATAATTTAGTGAAATATATAAATTAGTGTTAACTTTATAATAGGGGTGTGTGAGTACTCGAAGCTTTGAGTGTTTTACAACTCAAACTCGGCTCGAAGCTTCCGAAACTACTCATTACCACCGTACGTGTATGGGGCGGGCGGGTGGGTCATTACCACTGTACGTTGTACCGGGTCGTTTGACCGGTACATTTTGCTACTTGTCGTCGTGGTTTGCCAGGCTGCCTGAGATCGCTCGTGCGCTGCGAGTTGTTTACGAAATATCAGATTTACATCTTAATTTAGTTTTAAGAGTAAACAGTTTTATAAGTTATAATAACAAATGTGCGCTTTCTTTTGTTTTATTTTACCCTTAATAACACGTTATCAGTTTGGTACGCGTAATTATGAACTAAACAATACGCCTAGGAATAGTTAGTATACGACGACAGTCAAATGAACTAGTCGATGTAGTGAACGAGTTTGTTCTTTATGATTTGAACTAGTTCAATTCAAAGTAAACAAAAGAGCTGGGAAGGAAGCGATCACGGTAAATAGTTACCATAGTAGTGATCACATATGTTGGTTGTCCGAGTCTACTAATCACTTGTAACCTAACCTAAAATAGCGTGAATAAAACATAAGTGCTGGTTTGTGCCTTTATGATCCAAGAAAGAGGACAAGAGATCCGGTTCAAGATGCTCAAAAAGACCTGTTACCGATACAAATCTAGTGGTCTGTACGCCATGGATATTATGCATATTTTCGTTCATATCAATAATTAATTCTTAACGGTATGTACTTTTTGTGATAGTGTTCATAACTGATTTATGTTAGTATGCTACAAATCACATAGTTTTTTAATTTTTAAAAGTTTAGTCACTTATTAATTTTGAATTTTATTTATTCCTACTGATTTAATAATAGACAGGTATATTGGGAATAAGGAATATTTCACAACCGAGTGCCAGCTTATGCCCAATATACCTGCCTATTATTCAATCAGAAGTAATAAATAAAATTTAATAATTGATAAGTGACTAAACAGTTTTTATCAAAATTTATATAGTATATATTCAACTATTTTCATTGATCAAATCATATGTTAAATATTTTAAGAAACATATGATCTACTGTACTAATCAATTTATATTTTTATTAAAACTGTTTATGTTGTTAAATGTTTGAAAATGGCTTTAGATTGTAAAGCCGAAATATAAAATATTAAAAAAAACCGATGTGAGGTGTAGCTAATTAACACAAATCAGCATATCAATAATATCGCTCAATCAAAAGGGTCCCGAGAACGGGTCACTTTACATCCCAAGAATCAAACTTCCCATCTTTTCTAGGCGAAAGTCCATCACAGTTGTGGTATACGTGCGTGCAGGAACCATTCAGCTCCTTTTCGGAGCTGAAATTATTGTATATTTCTCGCAAGTCGATTGAGGTCTATTTTGTTTTTTAATCCGATCAGGAAATCGTCCAGTGATTTGACATGAGAAAATATTGTATTATATCATATAAAGTATGGTAATGGCGTTCTAGCAGCGTGTAGCACAACATTATTGATTTATTATCGGTCAAATAAAAAATAGATATAGATATATATATATCCGTGATGAACTTCCATTAATTATTATTCCGTAAACACCTTAGATCACCAAAACTGTGTGTAACATTTGCGCATACGATATATTTTCTTGTTGAATTGTTGAAAGGTTTTCTGACTAGGCTAGACATTAACACAGTTGAAGTGTAAAAGGTGGTAAAGTACGATAATTTTGACAGTACGGTTCCCTGTTCACATTGGCATTGATGTCGATGTAAACTGTAAAACAATCAGGAATCAACCCAAGTGAGGGATAAACATGTTGAAAGACCTTTTCTAAACAAAATACGACAGATTTAGAGATTCGGAAAATAATTTTTACTAAACCGAAGCCTTATCAAACGTCTCGTTTTTTATTCATAAGTTTATAATTTAGCTGCCTACAATCTTCACTGTATCACTAGTAGGCAGCTGATATTTCAAACTGCATATTGTCGCCAATATTGGCTAGACCTAATATATTTTCATGAATTTCTCGTTATGAAATAATTATTTATCTGTTGTTCAGTGTAGCCTCATGTATCGATGTAGTTTCAAGTTGCACACATATCATTAACGATCATAATTTAAAAACTAATTCATCCTAAGCGACTTTAAAATTTAGTTTTAGTAAACCTGCTTAGTTATTTATTATCATTCGATTGTACTACAGTCTTTTTCATCCAGATTTTCAAATTTGATTATATAATCCAGAGCTTATTTCCAGTTAGTTGTAACCTTCTTATTACTAAATTAAATAGCCACAGAATACAGATTCACTCTTGGCGTGTACACAATCAATTTTTTGTTGAGAGGAGGCAATTCTGAAAGCAAATTACTGCATTTGGTGATGATGCCTGTATTTTAGCGTCGGTTTGGTTGGATGCAGCTTTTGCCAACAAGCTTTGCTACGTTTTCGCAGTACACTTTGAATTGAACCACAGGATAAACATATCGGCCTGTGAAACAGTATAATTGGCTTGCATAGAAAATATGATCTGTGATATCAGTGAATGGATTAAATCTTTATATCTTTATAATCCACTTTGTTTAAATTAATGATATACTTTCTTAGTTTCTTACATCATATTAGTTATGAAATAAGGAACAAGGTTAAACAAAATAATGCCATATAAAAATATCGGAAGGCAGGAAGTAAAAAGTTATTTATCAAGTGTTACAGTTACAAACTACAAATCAAAATTATTGTGTTCAGTTTAGATGTATATATTTACGAATCTGGCAAAACTTAACATAGGCTTAGGATGGTGTCTGCCTTTAAATCCTTCTGTAAATACTCTCTCGAAAATACTCGATACTCAAACAAATGCCAACTACTCGACTCGACTCAGCTCAACTACTCAACTCAAATATAAACAAAACTACTGGCATACCCCTAATGTAAACAAAACTGTGTATTCAATTTGTGTTTTAAAAAAATCTGTTCATTAATTCAGATATGTGGAAGATCCTTCCTCAAATTACAGTCTTCTGTAATCATGACCATGATCTTATTTATACCCTGTTTACGCAGTGCATTAATTTAAAGCATTGCTGTAGAGTGGCGGTTAAAATGTTATACTCGCCTCTAGAAGCCAGAAAATATGCTTAATCTTTTTCCTATGTAACCGCGACATTCATTAAATGTATTTAGGATACATTTAATGAAAATTTTGGTTCTCTAAAAGACTACTGTTGCCATATTCACAAATTCATCCTTCCCTCATTATTGTTAACAAGCATATGAGCTATTATTCTTCCAACCCAATAATAAAAGGGTTGATGAGATTTTAGGCTATAGGTTCTTTGCTCAGTTCTCTGAACCCATTGAGGTAGTAATTAATTTAAAATAAAATATTGTAAGGGCAAGTACTTGAATAACAAGCTAAAAATGAGCCAAACTGTTGTGGTGACTGGTGCTGTTGACTACAGAGTCAATATTACATTAAAAGCATCTTACATTAAAAGCTATTCTGTCATGTAGCCACACCGTTCTCTAACGTATGAGCCTGAAGCTCGTTGGGCCATGTAGGCCCGTACCTATGGAAGGACAGTTCTAATATAATTGCACCAGTCACCTTTTTGCACCTCGACTGGTATTCGAACCCAGGCCCCTCTGACTCCCTGGCCACAGGTGGCGACGACTATAACCACTAGACTACCGAGGCACGATGCAGCATTGGCCAAAACTGATTCAAAACAGCTAACGTTCTGTTTTGTGGGAGAATTTTGTACTGTGATTTGAAGTATATATCTATAGTTCTTCTTTTTGCCACTAGTTCTGCCCATAACAGGAAATGCTCTTTAGTGAAAATGTTATCTCTCAACAATTTAACTGATAGTTTGGTGCGTTTATTCACTATTTAAATAATGCTAAACACAGAAGGAGCCCAGCTCGTGGTTCGTCGCCAATGGGTTTAATACCAATACAGCATCCGCTCAATGGTTGCCATTGATCTGGACATTATTAGAAAAATCTGGGGTGTCCATGTTGGATGGTAATCAAGGTTCAGATGTTGTTAAGTAAGAGAATTGAGTGTCAGTTTTGTCAGTTACCTGAAAATCAGAGCAAGACTATGTAGTTCAGATTCTATGTAAGCTCTATGGTTATTGGCCTTAATAAACAGCTCTTTCTGAGGAACAGTTGATCATAGTTAGTAACAACGACTGTACTTTTTCATCTACACTCATTTGCCCCTCATATTTACCCATATCTAGACGATCAGAGTCTTAATAATGAATAATATGAGTCCTAAGTCTTTTACTTAAACCACTATTAAAAAATAAATGTTATAATGCCACTACAAATAAAATCATAAAAATGCTTAAAGTGGACATTAATTTAGCTGTTGTCTTTTAAAAATTAACAATATTAACATTTATTAAGAGATAACAGTAGAGAGATATAATGTACTGAACAATTGTTGTTGTATTAAAAGTGTACCTTTGTATGTTTTAAGGATATGTTTATGTACTTAATCTCAAGTAATTATTGGCATGAGTAAAGTTTTTCAACACAGTTTACTAATAAAATGCACTATTAATCCTTTTTTAATTTTATATATATACATAAACAACAATATCTCCACTATCTGGTTAGTTCCTGTTGATCATGACAGTTATTTATTGATGAATACAGGGGCAAGTTGAGCATTTGGGACGGCAGCTCAGGAACAGCCATTGCGAGTCACCAGAGCCACAAAGCCGATGTGCTGTGCCTTTGTCTGGATGATCAGCAGACAACTGTCTATGCAGCAGGTAAACAACTTATCACGTTCTGATAGCAAAAGGATTGATTTGATAACCATTCGATTATACAAAATTGTTTTTGTTTGTTTTGTTAAAAATGCATAAGTAATATAACACTAGTAAATTTATTGTTAGTATTAATACCATATTATTTTATTCTGCTGTGACACTAGAAGAAGAACTAAATATCACTTAATGTCCTATCAAATGTAATAGTATTTAGTAAGCGTTTTTTATAAGAACCCATGTTATAAATATTAGTTTTATTTTAAAGGAGAGGCTCGATATCCTTTTTAACCATACTCATTCCCCATAGACTATTGATCTGTGTGGGAAACTTATTCAAACAAAGTAAAGTAGAGAACTAGTACAGTCAAGGTTAAATATTACTAATGAAAACTTCTAGAATTGACGGTTGTAGTTTTTGGTCTGCCGATTTGATTTGAATTATTTAGGTTGGATTTAATATTTTTTGTTTATTTCATTATGAAAGTCAGTGTCAAAAATTTTGTTGCTCAGAAAATTTAGTTGTTCATTTAATATAATTTTATAACTGTATTCATGTTCAACTGTGCAAATCAGGCACTGTGTTAGTATTTAATATGTGAGATTGTATTTGAAGTTTGGGACTATTGTAACAATGAATGTCGGCAAAAAATGCAACATTAATGCTTAAAACAATCTGATTAGTTGAGTATAGCTGATAAGTTGAATCATTATATATTGAGACTGTAGAAACTACCATCAGAATATTTGCAGGAATTCAATTTTCAACCAAAAATTTTAACCATTAAACAGTTTATGAAAACAATATCTAATTTTGTATGTTTGATTATTGCTACAGGTGTAGATCCGCTGATAGCCACATTCGAGAGAATTCAGATGCGAACAGATGGCAACAAGTGGGTACGCTCGATACAGCGACGCATCCACGATCATGATGTCCGGGCTTTGGCCTTCTGTCATGGCCGTCTCTTCTCTGGAGGCATGCATTCTTTTCATGTTAAATTTATCTCAGACATGCAATGTATTAGTCTATTTTGTGGCAATAATGTACTTTTGTTAATGATAGAGCTGCCAACAATGTGTGTATATGTAGAAGAGTGGTCATTACTGTGGTATGTGATAGATGAGTGAGAAACCAGCTTAGTACACTTGTGGTTAATTATAGTAATAATTCAATCAAATTCTTCACAAAATTTACACAAGCAGTTTTGTGTTGACTAGAATAGATCACTGGTTAATTGAAAGAAGAACTTAAGATAAGCTGCTTTGATTGCAACCTACTGAAAGCATTGGTGCAAGAGAGATGCACTGAGTAGTGGATGTGAGAGAGAGAACTACTTTTCTCCCACTGTTACTCCATTTAATAGTTGTCATGAAAACTAGAGAAGATGGTAGTTCATGTGCTGGCTGCGTAGTAGCAACCGACACTAACGAATCAGGCTGAGAACAATAACATTAAATCAGTATTTTGTATTAAAATAACAATAACAACAATAACACAGTGTAAAGATAAATAATAAAACTAAAACAAACTTGTACAGTTCATCACAGTTATTTTTTACAACAAAATACTGTTACGGAATTTACCTTGTGAATGTAAGTTTTAAGGTGGAAGTTAGTCTAACCCATGATGTACGACGGCGGAGTGATGGTATTTTTCAACTCCACTATTTAATCCCTGATATTTGCTATGTACTACATACAGGTCACAATCTGTCTGGTCTAGTTGTACTATTTTTTTACATTTAATTAATAAGTTACTTACGTTACAGGGCGTTCCAAAAGTCCACATGTTGGATATGTTGAGATTAAGTTTTTTCAACTCAACATATCCAAATACACAATTATTATCTTTTATGTTAGAATTACCAGTATATGGCTGAAATATTATTTTTATCATCACGATTAATAGTACCTAAGATAAACTTTGCCTTAGGGAAGTTATTAACATTAAGTTTTTTTTTTTTTTAATCCAATTTCGTTACAAATGTAAGAAATTGCCATTTTAAATTGGATTGCTGTACATACCTCATAGCAGTATTCTTTCTGTTTTGTAATAATTTAGATTTTAATGTGACATACCACTTAATGGGGGTTTACCATTTGAACATTTTGATTTTCCTTGGAGCCTTTATGTAATTTAGAAATACTTATTTTTAACATAATACGTTAGTTATCCAGTGAAACAATCCTTAAATGCCAAGAGGCCTGTCGTGTGGTTACAGAATGCCTGCTGCTGGTCTTATTAAGGTTCAATCTGTGACAACGAAACTGACACAGTACAAACCCTCAGAATCTTGAGTAATTTGATTAACCAAAGATTAGTTTGGGTAGTAAGGCCTTACCTTAAATTGATATCATATGATGTCTGTATGGTTTAAATAAGGTTGTTTATGGGTAATGACGGCCAGCTCTAATGTATACGATAGTACATGTAGTGATGTATACCATTCTGTATACATTGTGTCGCGATGAGGAGTTTGAGCTGTCCATCAATTGATTTAGTGTTTTCTTGCTAGTGTCATGTTGAAAAAGAGTGTTACTGAAGTTGAAAAACTACATTTTTGTGTGTAAGTACTGTGTTTATTCATGTTCTCATATCTTCATGCAGTAGCTGCTACAAAACTCAAAATTGTTTTGAAATATATCCGTAAGTGTTATTAGAATAGGCCTTCAAAGTTTGTTTCAAAAGCATAAAATTCCTTTCAATTTGTAATGTTTGACAATCATTAGATATAATATGTGAAGCCGTTTTTTATCTATGCAACTCCTCCCTTATTTCTTTACCAATGTAAAACGATTGAGATGTCAAAAAAATTTCCTCTGTTCGTAGTTGTGCAATAAGGTCTTACATTTTCAATATTTTCACCCTGAAGGTCATGGGAAGCGTTCAAAGTATGATTACCGGCCATAAGAGTAACATGGAGAGAGATTATGAATCGAAACGTAATAGCTGTTCAAATGTAAATATCGATTTCCAAAAAGTTTTAGCAGCTATTGTTATCCAAACAGCAGTGTTTATATCATTGAGAAGGTTAGATCTGTCATAATATTAAACCAGGAAAGGTAGTAAGCATGGATTTATTCACATTTGATTGTAGGGCTCCACTTTATTGGCAATCTAATGCAGTTATTTTATGTATTTGATTAATCTTCAGCCGTTAAAAAAAGAAAAAAAAACAAATTAATTGCACACATTTGAAATAGGCTAAGTAATATTATTGCGTGTTTATGCCAATAAATAGGTAGCAACGCAAGTAAGTGAGTGAGAGACTATAATTAAAATGAATATTGTGATTTTACGCGATAAATTTTACCTACTAATATTTTTAGTCAAAAGTTACAGGCTGAGGTGTCATGAGCGTAGCTAGTGAACCTTACCCAATAACAGGAGAAGCCGAAGGTCGAGGTGTCATAAGCGCAGTGAGTGATGGAGTTGGCACGCAAAGCATGCAGGGGTCTCCTAGTAGTATATATTAAGTAAACACTGTAATAAAATAAATAAATATAAATAGTTTTAAAAATTGTTAATTTTTCCTTCCAGGTGTTGATGGTTATCTGGCACTCAGCAGTTACCCACCCAAAGTTCTTCTTAGATATCCTCCATTATTACAGGTGCGTCTTTAATATTATAAGTTTAAATAAAAATAAGTTTTATTTTTAAAATTTAATTTTTTGCAACCGCAGGTACTTTTACTGATATGCACATTTGAAAAAATTTTCTAAATTTTATTAGATTCATGTTTAAATAAGCAAGTCAGGCAAATGCCTTAAACCTTCACTGTCTAATAACATCATGGTCTATTAACGCACAAATACTGAGTCACTAATAGTGTTGAAGGGTTGTACTGTGGACAGGTACAAAGCCAGGTATCGTAAGTTTGAATCAAATTTTTTTTATTTACTAACACTAACATTGCTACTTTCCAATTAGAAAAAAGGGTTAAATAAATCACTGAACGCTGCTAATTTGACAATTGAAATATTAGATATTTTAATAAGGTTAGATCCTATAACAATAATGGCGAGCAAAATTGATCTTGCTTTATTAACTTACTTAGACCTGAGGTATTCATGAAGGTGTAGGATTAGATTTTAACCAATTGTAACATAATAATTTATAAATTACCTGTAACAATAGAGAAACTCATTATGATTATATAATTTGTCAAGCTCTTTCCTTACTGGGTTTATAATTTAATTTTATAGATGAAGCAAATACTCCAGTAATTATAGTTTTTGATTACTATAATTATAATAATACTATAAAAGACTATAATTACTGGAGTGTTTGATTCATATATAACATTAAAATAAATGATTACATAAGTTTAATATCAATGGTGGATGATGACATATATCCATCAGTTGCAATTAAAGCTGTGTAATGCAGTTTTAATCTTGGAAAAAAATATATATATAATATTAATGATTTCTCCTTGGAGAAAATTTGAAGGTACGAAATTTGACAACAATATCTTTGATTAACATAGTTTATAGATCTTTTCATGTATCTATTATACTAAACTCAGTTCTCGATTTCTAGAAATTGAGGTGCCGAACTACAACCTGCGAAAACTTACACCCCACCTCCTCGTCCTATCTCATTCCTCCACTGCCAAAAGAATGTCTGCCTGTGTAAAATATTAGGTTTGAAAAACAACATTTTATCGAACGCAAACTTTTCAATTAACATGAAAAGCAGGAAAACAAATAGCACCACTTTTTGTTTTAAGATTTTTTCATAAAATATAGTCTGAAACTTTTAACTTGTTTTTATCATATTTTTAGTCTCTTGATCTCTCCTTACTCTTGACAGCTAGAACTAAGTGGTGTCCAGAAACAAGCCAGGAGTCAACATACTTTTCTAGATCACAAATACGAAGAGGAGGTTCATTAATTTTCACAAACAAAAGGCCAGAAACTATTGTAATGTTAAGCGAAGATCTAGTTGACCAATTTTTTTCCTTGAAGAAGTTTGTGTTTTTCTCTTTTGTGTCCCCATAGCTGTCTATCTCACCATTTGCCCATTCTTTGGACATTTTCATGCCGGTTTTTTCTTTACAAGCACTGCAATAAGATCCCAACTTCTTTACAAGTACTGCATCATAACATTCAATTTTTAATCAGTTATACCTTTTGCAAAACTCTGTTTTTTATTAGTTATTCCAACAATCTAGCAATGCATTGTTACACTCAATCTGTTGTTCATTTTCTTTAGAGTGTTTTACTTTAAAC
>JAQJVL010004434.1:0-17500 GCA_035578905.1 Stictocephala bisonia
AATGTTTAGTAAAAACTCTCTCTCATTTCCTGAGATTTTTACAATACTTAAGGTACACATTTCAACTAGGTTAGCCAATTGGTGGTGACGTTGGCAAGTTATGGGGGAGGGGTTGAACAGTTTGGGGGGATTTATTTACAGCAATAAGCCGAGCACATGTCCTTCGGTGGAGGGACTTTGGGTTTAAATAGCATCCTCGTAGTCAAGCCAGTACATAGCAAATCATAGTGGAGCATGATTTATTGCATATAGTGTGTTACAATTACTCTTCAATTTTGACATCTTTTTCACGTTTTGTGGCAGTACTACTGTAATGTAATCTCTTAATATGATTCAGCATTAATGCTTTCAGAGTTAATATACAGGTATTCTTTCAATGGTTATAATAAAGGTATTGAAAATTTGAGAATAATAATGAACAAATATTATGTACAAACACGAGAATCTTTTTTTATGCTCTAAGTCCCGTGAAATAAGATGGTTACAGGTCCATTAAGTTGGTCGTTATTTACATCTAATCGCCATCACTATCCTACAGTTAAACCTATTTATAAATATGATCTTCAGACAAATGCCAAGAACTCCAAAATACAAACATGCCTGTATTAGAGTAGGGAAAATATGATGGTAATGCCGCCAAAATTCAGAATTTCTGCGCCAAAGAGGGTGACCGCGCGATTACCACCCCCCCCCCCCACTCTCACTGGCTATACCGTTATCTTAAACGTTATTTCCCTCTATACATGTAACCATTAACTACCAGATCTTTAGCTTACCAAACATATCATATTTCATCTTTATAATTAAGGTTCAACAATACTGAACCTACTTCACATAGCTTGATGATAAATAAAAGCAGCACTCAACTGCTCCTTACACTGAATGAGTAAAAAACCAGTCTGGTGACATTGTAAAGGCTGAACCTGTGCGAACTCGATCAGTACGTCGATTGCCAACCTACCGACATAATATTACGCAAGATGATGATTACTTGCTTCAGTTCAAGAGAGCGACCTTGAAACATGTAAGTTCTCACTTCCCCGTTGTTCTGTAGACACATGTTCGGTACCCATTCAGCATAAGTCTGCTGTTTAGATTGTTCTACAGGAAGTTTGTCTCGGGTGTTAAGTGTAATATAGTAAAATACATAAAGACTTAGTTTTACACAAGAAATCCACCAGTTTGATAGGAAGTATTAATTGTACTATATATCCTTGTCTAGGCTTTCTTGATTCTCCTTATATAACTCTAATTACAAGATTTTTTAAAGCTCTTTCCATGCTTCTCATATCCAACAAAAGTGTAGCTAAACCAACAACGTACGTTCTAGGCTACCTTTTATATCCATAACTACAAGACCATACAACGAAAGCAATTGTATACATGGTCATTGACCGGTAGAATGTTACTTAAAAAGCCCCTGAAGGAACGTCAACCTCCTCTACCATCTCAGGGGGTCACTACTTTTGAGGCTCACTCATATTAACGTGTATATTTATCTAAGTTTTGGAAATGTAGAGTGATGTACCTTGGGTTGAGGCTCCCAACAGGCCTAAGTCAAACAAACCTGTTGGTACGGAGACCCCATCTAGCAATAATAAACATGTCTCTCACTCTATGTTTTAAATTAAGTTAGCACTAAGCAAGACAGGTTAGGTGACGCAAGAGTTTGGTTCAAGCTGAGGAAAGCGATTGGAAGTTTACAAAATACCACAGTTGATGCAATTGAAGAAATCAATCTTATTTATCATTTCAACGATTTATGGGTTACGGATCGTCAGGTCACTCCAGAGCCCACACATACACACATGCAAATACACGTACCGAACGAGGGCCCAGACTGCGACTCAAGGTCTTACGATGTTTAACCCAGCCCCAAGTTGCAGGACCACTTCAGGACTTATGCGTTTAACAGTCGGGCTTTTTTATTGAATTTGGGCCGCCCTCACGTCGACGTTATGGTATTCCACACACACACATACACACTGGGTTACGAACCGTTAGATCACCCCAGAGCCCACACACATCATGGAACTACAGATTACGAGACCGTAGTATCACACATAGAAGTGACAGGTTCATGTTGAATTTCTCCAAGAACACACAACAGTAGATGTAAAGTGGGAAGTTTACAACGTCCCATGAGGAGTTTTCGTCCCATGAGCCGGTCACGGGTGGGGGATGGTCACGTGACCTTAATTGATTTTTAATGGGCTTTGTTGTAGTAGATGTAAAGTGGGAAGTTTACAACGTCCCATGAGGAGTTTTCGTCCCATGAGCCGGTCACGTGTGGATGAAGGTCACGTGACCTTAATCGATTTTTAATGGGCTTTGATTTGATTTTGATTGACTTTGATTTGATTCTGATTGACTTTAAATTGATTTTGATTTGATTTTGATGGCTGCGGCCACGTGACCGGATCCAAGATGGTGGCGGTCACGTGACCGGATCCAAGATGGCGGCCCCCAGTCATGCCAACATGTTGGGGAATTTTCCCTCCCAAGATTTTCCTCAAATCCCCAAATGTCCCTCAAATTCCCTTTTTGTACTATATAAAATACACTATTAGCCTTGTTATACTATATAAAATGCTGATGCTTTTCCATGACCAGCTGGACATTCCAAACAAGTACGTATACAACATCCAAACAAAGATCGCATGATTGAAACTCAAATATCTCAAGATTGAAACTTAAAGATCGCAAGATTGAAATCCAAAGATTGCAAAATTGAAACTCAAAGATCGCAAGATTGAAACTCAAAGATCGCAAGACTGAAACTCAAAGATCGCAAGATAGATACACAAAGATCGCATGATTGTAACTCAAATATCTCAAGATTGAAACTTAAAGATCGCAAGATTGAAACTCAAAGATCCCAAAATTAAAACTCAAAGATCGCAAGATTGAAACTCAAAGATCGCAAGGTTGAAACTGAAAGAGTGCAAAATTGAAACTCAAAGATCGCAAGATTGAAACTCAAAAGATCGCAAGATTGAAACTCAAAGATCGCATGATTGAAACTCAAAGATCGCAAGCTCAAAACTCAAAGATCGCTAGATTGAAACTCAAGGATCGCAAGATTGAAACTCAAAGATGGCAAGATTGAAACTCAAAGATCGCAAGATTAAAACTCAAAAATGGCAAGATTGAAACTCAAAGATTGCAAGATTGAAACTCAAAGATGGCAAGATTGAAACTCAAAGATTACAATTTTGAAACTCAAAGATCGCAAGATTGCAACTCAAAGATCGCAAGATTGAAACTCAAAGATAGCAAGATTGAAATTCAAAGATCGCAAGATTGAAACTCAAAAATGGCAAGATTGAAACTCAAAGATTGCAACATTGAAACTAAAAGATGGCAAGATTGAAACTCAAAGATCGCAAGATATAAACTCAAAGATGGCAATATTGAAACTCAAAGATCGAACGATTGAAACTCAAAGATGGCAAGATTCAAACTCAAAGATCGCAATTTTGCAACTCAAAGATGGCAAGATTGAAACTCAAATGTAGCAAGATTGAAACTCAAAAATCGCATGATTGAAACTCAAAGATCGCAAGATTGAAACTCAAAGATCGCAAGATTAAAACTCAAAGATCGCAAGATTGAAACTCAAAGATCGCAAGATTGAAACTCAAAGATGGCAAAATTGAAACTCAAAGATCGCAAGATTAAAACTCAATGATCGCAAGATTGAAACTCAAAGATGGCAAGATTGAAACTCAAAGATCGCAAGATTAAAACTCAAAAATGGCAAGATTGAAACAAAACGATTGCAAGATTGAAACTCAAAGATGGCAAGATTGAAACTCAAAGATATCGATTTTGAAACTCAAAGATGCAAAAATTGAAACTCAAAGATCGCAAGATTGAAACTCAAAGATCGCAAGCTTAAAACTCAAAGATCGCAAGATTCAAACTCAAAGATCGCAAGATTGAAACTCAAAGATAGCAAGATTAAAACTCAAAGATCGCAAGATTGAAACTCAAAAATGGCAAGATTTAAACTCAAAGATTGCACGATTTAAACTCAAAGATGGCAAGATTGAAACTCAAAAATCGCAATTTTGAAACTCAAAGATGGCAAAATTGAAACTCAAAGATCGCAAGATTGAAACTCAAATATCGCAAGATTGAAATTCAAAGATCACAAGTTTGAAACTCAACGATCGCAAGATTGAAATTCAAAGATCGCAAGGTTGAAACTCAAAGATAGCAAGATTGAAACTCAAAGATTGCAACATTGAAACTAAAAGATGGCAAGATTGAAACTCAAAGATCTCAAGATATAAACTCAAAGATGGCAATATTGATACTCAAAGATCGCAATTTTGAAACTCAAAGATGGCAAAATTGAAACTCAAAGATCTCAAGATTTAAACTCAAAGATTGCACGATTTAAACTCAAAGATGGCAAGATTGAAACTCAAAAATCGCAATTTTGAAACTCAAAGATGGCAAAATTGAAACTCAAAGATCGCAAGATTGAAACTCAAAGATCGCAAGATTGAAATTCAAAGATCACAAGTTTGAAACTCAACGATCGCAAGATTGAAACTCAAAGATGGCAAGATTGAAACTCAAAGATCGCAATGTTTAAACTCAAAGATGGCAAGATTGAAACTTAAATGTAGCAATATTGAAACTCAAAGATTGCATGATTGAAACTCAAAGATCGCAAGATTGAAACTCAAAGATAGCAAGATTGAAACTCAAAAATGGCAATATTGAAACTCAAAGATCGCAAGATTGAAACATCGCATGATTGAAACTCAAATATCTCAAGATTGAAACTCAAAGATCGCAAGATTGAAACCCAAAGATGGCAAAATTGAAACTCAAAGATCGCAAGATTGAAACTCAAAGATCGCAAGACTGAAACTCAAAGATCGCATGATTGATACACAAAGATCGCATGATTGTAACTCAAATATCTCAAGATTGAAACTCAAAGATCGCAAGATTGAAACTCAACGATCGCAAGATTGAAACTCAAAGATCGCAAGATTAAACCTCAAAGATCGCAAGATTGAAACTCAAAGATCGCAAGGTTGAAACTAAAAGAGTGCAAGATTGAAACTCAGAGATCGCAAGATAGAAACTCAAAAGATCGCAAGATTGAAACTCAAAGATCGCAAGATTGAAATTCAACGATCGCAAGGTTGAAACTCAAAGATCGCAAGATTGAAACTCAAAAATCGCAAGATTGAAACTCAAAGATAGCAAGATTGAAACTCAAAAATGGCAAGATTGAAACTCAAAGATCGCATGATTGAAACTCAAAGATTACAATTTTGAAACTCAAAGATCGCAAGATTGAAACTCAAAGATCGCAAGATTGAAACTCAAAGATGGCAAGATTGAAATTCAAAGATCGCAAGATTGAAACTCAAAAATTGCAAGATTGAAACTCAAAGATTGTAACATTGAAACTAAAAGATGGCAAGATTGAAACTCAAAGATCGAAAGCTCAAAACTCAAAGATCGCAAGATTAAAAATTCAAAAATGGCAAGATTGAAACTCAAAGATTGCAAGATTGAAACTCAAAGATGGCAAGATTGAAATTCAAAGATCGCAAGCTTAAAACTCAAAGATCGCAAGATTCAAACTCAAAGATCGCAAGATTGAAACTCAAAGATGGCAAAATTGAAACTCAAAGATAGCAAGATTAAAACTCAAGGATCGCAAGATTGAAAATCAAAGATGGCAAGATTGAAACTCAAAGATCGCAAGATTAAAACTCAAAAATGGCAAGATTGAAACAAAAAGATTGCAAGATTGAAACTCAAAGATGGCAAGATTGAAACTCAAAGATATCGATTTTGAAACTCAAAGATGCAAAAATTGAAACTCAAAGATCGCAAGATTGAAACTCAAAGATCGCAAGCTTAAAACTCAAAGATCGCAAGATTCAAACTCAAAGATCGCAAGATTGAAACTCAAAGATAGCAAGATTGAAACTCAAAGATCGCAAGATTGAAACTCAAAAATGGCAAGATTTAAACTCAAAGATTGCACGATTTAAACTCAAAGATGGCAAGATTGAAACTCAAAAATCGCAATTTTGAAACTCAAAGATGGCAAAATTGAAACTCAAAGATCGCAAGATTGAAACTCAAAGATCGCCGAATTGAAAGTCAAAGATCACAAGTTTGAAACTCAACGATCGCAAGATTGAAATTCAAAGATCGCAAGGTTGAAACTCAAAGATAGCAAGATTGAAACTCAAAGATTGCAACATTGAAACTAAAAGATGGCAAGATTGAAACTCAAAGATCTCAAGATATAAACTCAAAGATGGCAATATTGATACTCAAAGATCGCAAGATTGAAACTCAAAGATGGCAAGATTGAAACTCAAAGATCGCAATGTTGAAACTCAAAGATGGCAAGATTGAAACTCAAATGTAGCAATATTGAAACTCAAAGATTGCATGATTGAAACTCAAAGATCGCAAGATTGAAACTCAAAGATAGCAAGATTGAAACTCAAAAATGGCAATATTGAAACTCAAAGATCGCAAGATTGAAACATCGCATGATTGAAACTCAAATATCTCAAGATTGAAACTCAAAGATCGCAAGATTGAAACCCAAAGATGGCAAAATTGAAACTCAAAGATCGCAAGATTGAAACTCAAAGATCGCAAGACTGAAACTCAAAGATCGCAAGATTGATACACAAAGATCGCATGATTGTAACTCAAATATCTCAAGATTGAAACTCAAAGATCGCAAGATTGAAACTCAACGATCGCAAGATTGAAACTCAAAGATTGCAAGATTAAACCTCAAAGATCGCAAGATTGAAACTCAAAGATCGCAAGGTTGAAACTAAAAGAGTGCAAGATTGAAACTCAGAGATCGCAAGATAGAAACTCAAAAGATCGCAAGATTGAAACTCAAAGATCGCAAGATAGAAATTCAACGATCGCAAGGTTGAAACTCAAAGATCGCAAGATTGAAACTCAAAAATCGCAAGATTGAAACTCAAAGATAGCAAGATTGAAACTCAAAAATGGCAAGATTGAAACTCAAAGATCGCATGATTGAAACTCAAAGATTACAATTTTGAAACTCAAAGATCGCAAGATTGAAACTCAAAGATCGCAAGATTGAAACTCAAAGATGGCAAGATTGAAATTCAAAGATCGCAAGATTGAAACTCAATAATTGCAAGATTGAAACTCAAAGATCGCAAGATTGATACACAAAGATCGCATGATTGTAACTGAAAGAGTGCAAGTGCAACACACACACACACACACACACACACACACACACACACACACACACACACACACACACACACACACACACACACACACACACACACACACACACACACACACACACACACACACACACACACACACACACACACACACACACACACACACACACACACACACACACACACACACACACACACACACACACACACACACACACACACACACACACACACACACACACACACACACACACACACACACACACACACACACACACACACACACACACACACACACACACACACACACACACACACACACACACACACACACACACACACACACACACACAGACACACACACACACACACACACACAGACACACACACACAGAGACACACACACACAAACACACACACACACACACACACACACACACACACACACACACACACACACACACACACACACACACACACACACACACACAGACACACATAGACACACAGACACACACACACAGACACACACAGACACACAGACACACACAGAGACACACAGACACCACAGACACACACAGACACACACAGACACACACAGACACACACAGACACATACAGACACACACAGACACACACAGACACACACAGACACACACAGACACACACAGACACACACAGACACACACAGACACACACAGACACACACAGACACACACAGACAACCACAGACAACACACACAGACACACACAGACACAAACAGACACACACAGACACAGACACACACACACACACACACACACACACACACACACACACACACACACACACACACACACACACACACACACACACACACATACACACACACACCCACACACACAGACACACAGACACACAGACACACAGACACACAGACACACTGACACACAGACACACAGACACACAGACACACAGACACACAGACACACAGACACACAGACACACAGACACAAAAGTAGCAAGATTGAAACTCAAAGATCGCATGATTGAAACTCAAAGATCGCAAGATTGAAACTCAAAGATCGCAAGAAAGATAGCAAGATTGAAATTCAAAGATCGCAAGATTGTAACTCAAAGTTCGCAAGATAAAAACTCAAAAATCGCAAGATTAAAACTCAAAGATGGCAAGATTGAAACTCAAAGATCGCAATTTTGAATCTCAAAGATGGCAAGATTGAAATTCAAAGATAGCAAGATTGAAACTCAAAAATGGCAACATTGAAACTCAAAGATTGCAACATTGAAACTCAAAGATTACAAGATTGAAACTCAAAAATGGCAAGATTTAAACTCAAAGATTGCACGATTTAAACTCAAAGATGGCAAGATTGAAACTCAAAAATCGCTATTTTGAAACTCAAAGATGGCAAAATTGAAACTCAAAGATAGCAAGATTGAAACTCAAAAATGGCAATATTGAAACTCAAAGATCGCAAGATTGAAACTCAAAGATCGCAAGATTGAAATTCAAAGATCACAAGTTTGAAACTCAACGATCGCAAGATTGAAATTCAAAGATCACAAGGTTGAAACTCAAAGATAGCAAGATTGAAACTCAAAGATTGCAACATTGAAACTAAAAGATGGCAAGATTGAAACTCAAAGATCGCAAGATATAAACTCAAAGATGGCAATATTGATACTCAAAGATCGCAAGATTGAAACTCAAAGATGGCAAGATTGAAACTCAAAGATCGCAATTTTTAAACTCAAAGATGGCAAGATTGAAACTCAAATGTAGCAATATTGAAACTCAAAGATCGCATGATTGAAACTCAAAGATCGCAAGATTGAAACTCAACGATCGCAAGATTGAAATTCAAAGATCGCAAGGTTGAAACTCAAAGATAGCAAGATTGAAACTCAAAGATTGCAACATTGAAACTAAAAGATGGCAAGATTGAAACTCAAAGATCGCAAGATATAAACTCAAAGATGGCAATATTGATACTCAAAGATCGCAAGATTGAAACTCAAAGATGGCAAGATTGAAACTCAAAGATCGCAATTTTGAAACTCAAAGATGGCAAGATTGAAACTCAAATGTAGCAAAATTGAAACTCAAAGATAGCATGATTGAAACTCAAAGATCGCAAGATTGAAACTCAAAGATCGCAAGATTGAAACTCAAAGATCGCAAGATTGAAACCCAAAAATGGCAATATTGAAACTCAAAGATCGCAAGATTGAAACATAGCATGATTGAAATTCAAATATCTCAAGATTGAAACTCAAAGATCGCAAGATTGAAACCCAAAGTTGGCAAAATTGAAACTCAAAGATCGCAAGATTGAAACTCAAAGATCGCAAGATTGAAACTCAAAGATAGCAAGATTGAAACTCAAAAATGGCAATATTGAAACTCAAAGATCACAAGATTGAAACATAGCATGATTGAAATTCAAATATCTCAAGATTGAAACTCAAAGATCGCAAGCTTAAAACTCAAAGATCGCAAGATTCAAACTCAAAGATCGCAAGATTGAAACTCAAAGATAGCAAGATTGAAACTCAAAGATCGCAAGATTGAAACTCAAAAATGGCAAGATTTAAACTCAAAGATTGCACGATTTAAACTCAAAGATGGCAAGATTGAAACTCAAAAATCGCAATTTTGAAACTCAAAGATGGCAAAATTGAAACTCAAAGATCGCAAGATTGAAACTCAAAGATCGAAAGATTGAAATTCAAAGATCACAAGTTTGAAACTCAACGATCGAAAGATTGAAATTCAAAGATCGCAAGGTTGAAACTCAAAGATAGCAAGATTGAAACTCAAAGATTGCAACATTGAAACTAAAAGATGGCAAGATTGAAACTCAAAGATCTCAAGATATAAACTCAAAGATGGCAATATTGATACTCAAAGATCGCAAAATTGAAACTCAAAGATGGCAAGATTGAAACTCAAAGATCGCAATGTTGAAACTCAAAGATGGCAAGATTGAAACTCAAATGTAGCAATATTGAAACTCAAAGATTGCATGATTGAAACTCAAAGATCGCAAGATTGAAACTCAAAGATAGCAAGATTGAAACTCAAAAATGGCAATATTGAAACTCAAAGATCGCAAGATTGAAACATCGCATGATTGAAACTCAAATATCTCAAGATTGAAACTCAAAGATCGCAAGATTGAAACCCAAAGATGGCAAAATTGAAACTCAAAGATCGCAAGATTGAAACTCAAAGATCGCAAGACTGAAACTCAAAGATCGCAAGATTGATACACAAAGATCGCATGATTGTAACTCAAATATCTCAAGATTGAAACTCAAAGATCGCAAGATTAAAACTCAACGATCGCAAGATTGAAACTCAAAGATCGCAAGATTAAACCTCAAAGATCGCAAGATTGAAACTCAAAGATCGCAAGGTTGAAACTAAAAGAGTGCAAGATTGAAACTCAGAGATCGCAAGATAGAAACTCATAAGATCGCAAGATTGAAACTCAAAGATCGCAAGATTGAAATTCAACGATCGCAAGGTTGAAACTCAAAGATCGCAAGATTGAAACTCAAAAATCGCAAGATTGAAACTCAAAGATAGCAAGATTGAAACTCAAAAATGGCAAGATTGAAACTCAAAGATCGCATGATTGAAACTCAAAGATTACAATTTTGAAACTCAAAGATCGCAAGATTGAAACTCAAAGATCGCAAGATTGAAACTCAAAGATGGCAAGATTGAAATTCAAAGATCGCAAGATTGAAACTCAAAAATTGCAAGATTGAAACTCAAAGATTGTAACATTGAAACTAAAAGATGGCAAGATTGAAACTCAAAGATCGCAAGATTGAAACTCAAAGATGGCAGGATTGAAACTCAAAGATCGCAATTTTGAAACTCAAAGATGGCAAGATTGAAACTCAAATGTAGCAAGATTGAAACTCAAAGATCGCATGATTGAAACTCAAAGATCGCCAGATTGAAACTCAAAAATCGCAAGATTGAAACTCAAAGATGGCAAGATTGAAACTCAAAGATCGCAAGATTGAAACTCAAAGATCGCAAGATTGAAACTCAAAGATCGCAAGATTGATACACAAAGATCGCATGATTGTAACTGAAAGAGTGCAAGTGCAACACACACACACACACACACACACACACACACACACACACACACACACACACACACACACACACACACACACACACACACACACACACACACACACACACACACACACACACACACACACACACACACACACACACACACACACACACACACACACACACACACACACACACACACACACACACACACACACACACACACACACACACACACACACACACACACACACACACACACACACACACACACACAGACACACACACACACACACACACACACAGAGACACACACACACACAGACACACACACAGACACAGACACACACACACACACACAGACACACACACACACAGACACACACACACAGACACACACACACACAAACACACACACACACACACACACACACACACACACACACACACACACACACACACACACACACACACACACACACACACACACACACACACACACACACACACACAGACACACACACACACACACACACACACACACACACACACACACACACACACACACACACACACACACACACACACACACACACACACACACACACACACACACACACACACACACAGACACACATAGACACACATAGACACACAGACACACACAGACACACACAGACACACAGACACCACATACACACACAGACACACACAGACACACACAGACACACACAGACACACACAGACACACACAGACACACACAGACACACACAGACACACACAGACACACACAGACACACACAGACACACACAGACACACACAGACACACACAGACACACACAGACACACACAGACACACACAGACACACACAGACACACACAGACACACACAGACACACACAGACACACACAAACACACACAGACAACCACAGACACACACAGACACACACAGACACACACAGACACACACACACACAGACACAGACACACACACACACACACACACACACACACACACACACACACACACACACACACACACACACACACATACACACACACACCCACACACACAGACACACAGACACACAGACACACAGACACACAGACACACAGACACACAGACACACTGACACACAGACACACAGACACACAGACACACAGACACACAGACACACAGACACACAGACACACAGACACACAGACACACAGACACACAGACACAAAAGTAGCAAGATTGAAACTCAAAGATCGCATGATTGAAACTCAAAGATCGCAAGATTGAAACTCAAAGATCGCAAGAAAGATAGCAAGATTGAAATTCAAAGATCGCAAGATTGTAACTCAAAGTTCGCAAGATAAAAACTCAAAAATCGCAAGATTGAAACTCAAAGATGGCAAGATTGAAACTCAAAGATCGCAATTTTGAATCTCAAAGATGGCAAGATTGAAATTCAAAGATCGCAAGATTGAAACTCAAAAATGGCAAGATTGAAACTCAAAGATTGCAACATTGAAACTCAAAGATTACAAGATTGAAACTCAAAAATGGCAAGATTTAAACTCAAAGATTGCACGATTTAAACTCAAAGATGGCAAGATTGAAACTCAAAAATCGCAATTTTGAAACTCAAAGATGGCAAAATTGAAACTCAAAGATAGCAAGATTGAAACTCAAAAATGGCAATATAGAAACTCAAAGATCGCAAGATTGAAACTCAAAGATCGCAAGATTGAAATTCAAAGATCACAAGTTTGAAACTCAACGATCGCAAGATTGAAATTCAAAGATCGCAAGGTTGAAACTCAAAGATAGCAAGATTGAAACTCAAAGATTGCAACATTGAAACTAAAAGATGGCAAGATTGAAACTCAAAGATCGCAAGATATAAACTCAAAGATGGCAATATTGATACTCAAAGATCGCAATTTTGAAACTCAAAGATGGCAAGATTGAAACTAAAATGTAGCAATATTGAAACTCAAAGATCGCATGATTGAAACTCAAAGATCGCAAGATTGAAACTCAAAGATCGCAAGATTGAAACTCAAAGATAGCAAGATTGAAACCCAAAAATGGCAATATTGAAACTCAAAGATCGCAAGATTGAAACATAGCATGATTGAAATTCAAATATCTCAAGATTGAAACTCAAAGATCGCAAGATTGAAACCCAAAGTTGGCAAAATTGAAACTCAAAGATCGCAAGATTTGAAACTCAAAGATCGCAGATTGAAACTCAAAGATAGCAAGATTTGAAACTCAAAAATGGCAATACTTGAAACTCAAAGATCGCAAGATTGAAACATAGCATGATTGAATTCAAATATCTCAAAAATGAAACTCAAAGATCGCAAGATTGCAACTCTAGATCGCAAGTCTGCAAGATTGATACACAAAGATCGCATGATTGTAACTGAAAGAGTGCAAGTGCAACACACACACACACACACACACACACACACACACACACACACACACACACACACACACACACACACACACACACACACACACACACACACACACACACACACACACACACACACACACACACACACACACACACACACACACACACACACACACACACACACACACACACACACACACACACACACACACACACACACACACACACACACACACACACACACACAGACACACACACACACACACACAGACACACACACACAGACACACACACACACAGACACACACACAGACACAGACACACACACACACACACAGACACACACACACACAGACACACACACACAGACACACACACACACAACACACACACACACACACACACACACACACACACACACACACACACACACACACACACACACACACACACACACACACACACACACACACACACACACACAGACACACACACACACACACACACACACACACACACACACACACACACACACACACACACACACACACACACACACACACACACACACACACACACACACACACACACACACACACACACACACACACAGACACACAGACACACACAGACACACACAGACACACACAGACACACAGACACACACAGGCACACACAGACACACACAGACACACACAGACACACACAGACACACACAGACACACACAGACACACACAGACACACACAGACACACACAGACACACACAGACACACACAGACACACACAGACACACACAGACACACACAGACACACACAGACACACACAGACACACACAGACACACACAGACACACACAGACACACACAGACACACACAGACACACACAAACACACACAGACAACCACAGACACACACAGACACACACAGACACACACAGACACACACACACACAGACACAGACACACACACACACACACACACACACACACACACACACACACACACACACACACACACACACACATACACACACACACCCACACACACAGACACACAGACACACAGACACACAGACACACAGACACACAGACACACAGACACACTGACACACAGACACACAGACACACAGACACACAGACACACAGACACACAGACACACAGACACACAGACACACAGACACACAGACACACAGACACAAAAGTAGCAAGATTGAAACTCAAAGATCGCATGATTGAAACTCAAAGATCGCAAGATTGAAACTCAAAGATCGCAAGAAAGATAGCAAGATTGAAATTCAAAGATCGCAAGATTGTAACTCAAAGTTCGCAAGATAAAAACTCAAAAATCGCAAGATTGAAACTCAAAGATGGCAAGATTGAAACTCAAAGATCGCAATTTTGAATCTCAAAGATGGCAAGATTGAAATTCAAAGATCGCAAGATTGAAACTCAAAAATGGCAAGATTGAAACTCAAAGATTGCAACATTGAAACTCAAAGATTACAAGATTGAAACTCAAAAATGGCAAGATTTAAACTCAAAGATTGCACGATTTAAACTCAAAGATGGCAAGATTGAAACTCAAAAATCGCAATTTTGAAACTCAAAGATGGCAAAATTGAAACTCAAAGATAGCAAGATTGAAACTCAAAAATGGCAATATTGAAACTCAAAGATCGCAAGATTGAAACTCAAAGATCGCAAGATTGAAATTCAAAGATCACAAGTTTGAAACTCAAAGATCGCAAGATTGAAATTCAAAGATCGCAAGGTTGAAACTCAAAGATAGCAAGATTGAAACTCAAAGATCGCAATTTTGAAACTTAAAGATGGCAAAATTTAAACTCAAAGATCGCAAGATATAAACTCAAAGATGGCAATATTGATACTCAAAGATCGCAATTTTGAAACTCAAAGATGGCAAGATTGAAACTAAAATTTAGCAATATTGAAACTCAAAGATCGCATGATTGAAACTCAAAGATCGCAAGATTGAAACTCAAAGATCGCAAGATTGAAACTCAAAGATAGCAAGATTGAAACCCAAAAATGGCAATATTGAAACTCAAAGATCGCAAGATTGAAACATAGCATGATTGAAATTCAAATATCTCAAGATTGAAACTCAAAGATCGCAAGATTGAAACCCAAAGTTGGCAAAATTGAAACTCAAAGATCGCAAGATTGAAACTCAAAGATCGCAAGATTGAAACTCAAAGATAGCAAGATTGAAACTCAAAAATGGCAATATTGAAACTCAAAGATCGCAAGATTGAAACATAGCATGATTGAAATTCAAATATCTCAAAATTGAAACTCAAAGATCGCAAGATTGCAACTCTAAGATCGCAAGTCTGAAACTCAAAGATCGCAAGATTGATACACAAAGATCGCATGATTGTAACTCAAATACTGTATCTCAAGATTGAAACTCAAAGATCGCAAGATTGAAACTCAACGATCGCAAGATTGAAACTCAAAGATCGCAAGATTAAACCTCAAAGATCGCAAGATTGAAACTCAAAGATCGCAAGGTTGAAACTAAAAGAGTGCAAGATTGAAACTCAAAAGATCGCAAGATTGAAACTCAAAGACCGCAAGATTAAACCTCAAAGATCGCAAGATTGAAACTCAAAGATCGCAAAATTAAAACTCAAAGATGGCAAGATTGAAACTCAAAGATCGCAAGATTAAAACTCAAAAATGGCAAGATTGAAACTCAAAGATTGCAACATTGAAACTAAAAGATGGCAAGATTGAAACTCAAAGATCGCAAGATATAAACTCAAAGATGGCAATATTGAAACTCAAAGATCGCAAGATTGAAACTCAAAGATGGCAAGATTGAAACTCAAAGATCGCAATTTTGAAACTCAAAGATGGCAAAATTGAAACTCAAATGTAGCAAGAATGAATCTCAAAAATCGCATGATTGAAACTCAAAGATCGCAAGATTGAAACTCAAAGATCGCAAGATTAAAACTCAAGGATCGCAAGATTGAAACTCAAAGATCGCAAGGTTGAAACTCAAATAGTGCAAGATTGAAACTCTTAGATCGCAAGATTGAAACTCAAAAGATCGCAAGATTGAAACTCAAAGATCGAAAGCTCAAAACTCAAAGATCGCAAGATTAAAACTCAAAGATCGAAAGCGCAAAACTCAAAGATTGCAAGATTGAAACTCAAAGATGGCAAGATTGAAACTCAAAGATTGCAAGATTGAAACTCAAATGTAGCAATATTGAAACTCAAAGATCGCATGATTGAAACTCAAAGATCGCAAGATTGAAACTCAAAGATCGCAAGATTGAAACTCAAAGATGGCAAGATTGAAACTCAAAGATATCGATTTTAAAACTCAAAGATGCAAAAATTGAAATTCAAAGATCGCAAGATTGAAACTCAAAGATCGCAAGCTTAAAACTCAAAGATCGCAAGATTCAAACTCAAAGATCGCAAGATTGAAACTCAAAGATCGCAAGATTGAAACTCAAAGATTGCAACATTGAAACCAAAAGATGGCAAGATTGAAACTCAAAGATCGCAAGATATAAACTCAAAGATGGCAATATTAATACTCAAGATTAATATTGCCATCTTGAGATCGCAATATTAATATTGCGATTGCCAAGGTATTGCCAAGATTGAGATCGCAAGATTGAAACTCAAAGATGGCAAGATTGAAACTCAAAGATCGCAATTTTGAAACTCAAAGATGGCAAGATTGAAACTCAAAG
>JAQJVL010004434.1:22500-45116 GCA_035578905.1 Stictocephala bisonia
AAGATCGCAAGATTGAAACTCAAAGATCGCAAGATTGAAACTCAAAGATTGCAACATTGAAACCAAAAGATGGCAAGATTGAAACTCAAAGATCGCAAGATATAAACTCAAAGATGGCAATATTAATACTCAAGATTAATATTGCCATCTTGAGATCGCAATATTAATATTGCGATTGCCAAGATATTGCCAAGATTGAGATCGCAAGATTGAAACTCAAAGATGGCAAGATTGAAACTCAAAGATCGCAATTTTGAAACTCAAAGATGGCAAGATTGAAACTCAAAGATAGCAAGATTGAAACTCAAAAATGGCAATATTAAAACTCAAAGATCGCATGATTGAAACTCAAAGATCGCAAGATTGAAATTCAAAGATCACAAGTTTGAAACTCAACGATCGCAAGATTGAAATTCAAAGATCGCAAGGTTGAAACTCAAAGATAGCAAGATTGAAACTCAAAGATTGCAACATTGAAACTAAAAGATGGCAAGATTGAAACTCAAAGATCGCAAGATATAAACTCAAAGATGGCAATATTAATACTCAAAGATCGCAAGATTGAAACTCAAAGATGGCAAGATTGAAACTCAAAGATCGCAATTTTGAAACTCAAAGATGGCAAGATTGAAAATCAAATGTAGCAATATTAAAACTCAAAGATCGCATGATTGAAACTCAAAGATCGCAAGATTGAAACTCAAAGATCGCAAGATTGAAACTCAAAGATAGCAAGATTGAAACTCAAAAATGGCAATATTGAAACTCAAAGACCGCAAGATTGAAACATCGCATGATTGAAACTCAAATATCTCAAGATTGAAACTCAAAGATCGCAAGATTGAAACCCAAAGATGGCAAAATTGAAACTCAAAGATCGCAAGATTGAAACTCAAAGATCGCAAGACTGAAACTCAAAGATCGCAAGATTGATACACAAAGATCGCATGATTGTAACTCAAATATCTCAAGATTGAAACTCAAAGATCGCAAGATTGAAACTCAACGATCGCAAGATTGAAACTCAAAGATCGCAAGATTAAATTTCAAAGATCACAAGATTGAAACTCAAAGATGACGAAGGTTGAAACTAAAAGAGTCGCAAGATTGAAACTCAGAGATCGCAAGATAGAAACTCAAAGATCGCAAGTTTGAAACTCAAAGATCGCAAGATTGAAAACTCAAAGATCAGCAAGATTGAAACTCAAAGATAGCAAGATTGAAACTCAAAGATCGCAAGATTGAAACTCAAAGATCGCATGATTAGAACTCAAAGATAGGCAAGATTGAAACTCAAAGATCGCAATTTTGAAACTCAAAGTTAGCAAGATTGAAACTCAAATGTAGCAAGATTGAAACTCAAAGATCGCATGATTAAAACTCAAAGATCGCCAGATTGAAACTCAAAGATCGCAAGATTGAAAATCAAAGATGGCAAGATTGAAATTCAAAGATCGCAAGATTGAAACTCAAAAATGGCAAGATTGAAACTCAAAGATTGCAACATTAAAACTAACTGATGGCAAGATTGAAACTCAAAAATCGGAAGATATATACTCAAAGATGGCAATATTGAAACTCAAAAATCGCAAGATTAAAACTCAAAGATGGCAAGATTGAAACTCAAAGATCGCAATTTTGAAACTCAAAGATGGCAAGATTGAAACTCAAATGTAGCAAGATTGAAACTCAAAGATCGCATGATTGAAACTCAAAGATCGCCAGATTGAAACTCAAAGATCGCATGATTGAAACTCAACGATCGCAAGATTGAAACTCAAAGATCGCAAGATTGATACACAAAGATCGCATGATTGTAACTGAAAGAGTGCAAGTGCAACACACACACACACACACACACACACACACACACACACACACACACACACACACACACACACACACACACACACACACACACACACACACACACACACACACACACACACACACACACACACACACACACACACACACACACACACACACACACACACACACACACACACACACACACACACACACACACACACACCACACACACACACACACACACACACACACACACACACACACACACACACACACACACACACACACACACACACACACACACACACACACACACACACACACACACACACACACAGACACACACACACACACACACACACACACACACACACACACACACACACACACACACACACACACACACAGACACACACACAGACACACACACACACAGACACACACACACACACACACACACACACACACACACACACACACACACACACACACACACACACACACACACACACACACACACACACACACACACACACACACACACACACACACACACACACACACACACACACACACACACACACACACACACACACACACACACACACACACACACACACACACACACACACACACACACACACACACACACACACACACACACACACACACACACACACACACACACACACACACACACACACACACACACACACACACACACACACACACACACACACACACACACACACACACACACACACACACAGACACACACAGACACACACACACACACACACACACAGACACACACAGACACACAGACACACACAGACACACTGACACACACAGACACACAGGCACACACAGGCACACACAGACACACACAGACACACACAGACACACACAGACACACACAGACAACCACAGACACACACAGACACACACAGACCTACACAGACACACACAGACACACATAGACACACACAGACACACACAGACACACACACAGACACACACAAACACAAACGGACACACACAGACACACACAGGCACACACAGACACAGACACTCACACACACACACACACACACACACACACACACACCCACACACACAGACACACAGACACACAGGCACACAGGCACACAGGCACGCAGACACACAGACACACAGACAAACTGACACACAGACACACAGACACACAGACACACAGACACAAAAGTAGCAAGATTGAAAATCAAAGATCGCATGATTGAAACTCAAAGATCGCAAGATTGAAACTCAAAGATCGCAAGAAAGATAGCAAGATTGAAATTCAAAGATCGCAAGATTGTAACTCAAAGATCGCAAGATAAAAACTCAAAAATCGCAAGATTGAAACTCAAAGATGGCAAGAATGAAACTCAAAGATCGCAATTTTGAAACTCAAAGATGGCAAGATTGAAATTCAAAGATCGCAAGATTGAAACTCAAAAATGGCAAGATTGAAACTCAAAGATTGCAACATTGAAACTCAAAGATTACAAGTTTGAAACTCAAAGATCGCAAGATTGAAACTCAAAGATTGCAAGATTGAAACTCAAAGATGGCAAGATTGAAACTCAAAGATCGCAAGATATAAACTCAAAGATGGCAATATTGAAACTCAAAGATCGCAAGATTGAGACTCAGAGATGGCAAGATTGAAACTCAAAGATCGCAATTTTGAAACTCAAAGATGGCAAGATTTAAACTCAAATGTAGCAAAATTGAAACTCAAAGATCGCATGATTGAAACTCAAAGATCGCAAGATTGAAACTCATAGATCGCAAGATTGTAACTCAAAGATCGCAAGATAAAAACTCAAAAATCGCAAGATTGAAACTCAAAGATCGCAAGATTGAAACATCGCATGATTGAAACTCAAAGATGGCAAGATTGAAACTCAAGGATAGCAAGATTGAAACTCAAAGATCGCAATTTTGAAACTCAAAGATGGCAAGATTGAAACTCAAATGTAGCAAATTGAAACTCAAAGATCGCATGATTGAAACTCAAAGATCGCAAGATTGAAACTCAAGGATTGCAAGACTAAAACTCAAAGATCGCAAGATTGAAACTCAAAGATCGCAAGGTTGAAACTCAAAGAGTGCATGATTGAAACTCAAAGATCGCAAGATTGAAACTCAAAAGATGGCAAGATTGAAACTCAAAGATGACAATTTTGAAACTCAAAGATCGCAAGATTGCAACTCAAAGATCGCAAGATTGAAACTCAAAGATGGCAAGATTGAAATTCAAAGATCGCAAGATTGAAACTCCAAAATGGCAAGATTGAAACTCAAAGATTGCAACATTAAAACTAACTGATGGCAAGATTGAAACTCAAAGATCGGAAGATATATACTCAAAGATGGCAATATTGAAACTCAAATATCGCAAGATTAAAACTCAAAGATGGCAAGATTGAAACTCAAAGATCGCAATTTTGAAACTCAAGGATGGCAAGATTGAAACTCAAATGTAGCAAGATTGAAACTCAAAGATCACGTGATTGAAACTCAAAGATCGTAATTTTGAAACTCAAGGATGGCAAGATTGAAACTCAAATGTAGCAAGATTGAAACTCAAAGATCACGTGATTGAAACTCAAAGATCGCAAGATTGAATCTCAAAGATCGCAAGATTAAAACTCAAAGATCGCAAGATTGAATCTCAAAGATCACAAGGTTGAAACTCAAAGAGTGCAAGATTGAAACTCAAAGATCGCAAGATTGAAACTCAAAAGATCGCAAGATTGAAACTCAAAGATCGCAAGATTGAAACTCAAAGATCGAAAGCTCAAAACTCAAAGATCGCAAGATTAAAACTCAAGGATCGCAAGATTGAAACTCAAAGATAGCAAGATTGAAACTCAAAGATCGCAAGATTACAACTCAAAAATGGCAAGATTGAAACTCAAAGATTGCAAGATTGAAACTCAAAGATGGCAAGATTGAAACTCAAAGATATCGATTTTGAAACTCAAAGATGCAAAAATTGAAACTCAAAGATCGCAAGATTGAAACTCAAAGATCGCAAGCTTAAAACTCAAAGATCGCAAGATTGAAACTCAAGATCGAAAGCTCAAAACTCAAAGATCGCAAAATTAAAACTCAAGGATCGCAAGATTGAAAATTCAAAGATGGCAAGATTGAAACTCAAAGATCGCAAGATTACAACTCAAAAATGGCAAGATTGAAACTCAAAGATTGCAAGATTGAAACTCAAAGATGGCAAGATTGAAACTCAAAGATATCGATTTTGAAACTCAAAGATGCAAAAATTGAAACTCAAAGATCGCAAGATTGAAACTCAAAGATCGCTAGCTTAAAACTCAAAGATCGCAAGATTCAAACTCAAAGATCGCAAGATTGAAACTCAAAGATAGCAAGATTAAAACTCAAAGATCGCAAGATTGAAACTCAAAAATGGCAAGATTTAAACTCAAAGATTGCAAGATTTAAACTCAAAGATGGCAATATTGAAACTCAAAGATCGCAATTTTGAAACTCAAAGACGGCAAAATTGAAACTCTAAGATAGCAAGATTAAAACTCAAGGATCGCAAGATTGAAACTCAAAGATGGCAAGATTGAAACTCAAAGATATCGATTTTGAAACTCAAAGATAGCAAGATTGAAACTCAAAGATAGCAAGATTGAAACTCAAAGATCGCAAGCTTAAAACTCAAAGATCGTAAGACTCAAACTAAAAGATCCAAGATTGAAACTCAAAGATAGCAAGATTGAAACTCAAAGATAGCAAGATTGAAACTCAAAAATGGCAAGATTTAAACTCAAAGATTGCAAGATTTAAACTCAAAGATCGCAATATTGAAACTCAAGATCGCAAGATTGAAACTCAAAGATCGCTAGATTGAAATTCAAAGATCACAAGTTTGAAACTCAAAGATCGCAAGATTGAAACTCAAAGATGGCAAGATTGAAATTCAAAGATCGCAAGATTGAAACTCAAAAATGGCAAGATTGAAACTCAAAGATTGCAACATTGAAACTAAAAGATGGCAAGATTGAAATTCAAAGATCGCAAGATATAAACTCAAAGATGGCAATATTGATACTCAAAGATCGCAAGATTGAAACTCAAAGATGGCAAGATTGAAACTCAAAGATCGCAATTTTGAAACTCAAAGATCGCAAGATTGAAACTCAAAGATCGCAAGCTTAAAACTCAAAGATGGCATGATTGAAACTCAAGATCGAAAGCTCAAAACTCAAAGATCGCAAAATTAAAACTCAAGGATCGCAAGATTGAAAATTCAAAGATGGCAAGATTGAAACTCAAAGATCGCAAGATTACAACTCAAAAATGGCAAGATTGAAACTCAAAGATTGCAAGATTGAAACTCAAAGATGGCAAGATTGAAACTCAAAGATATCAGATTTTGAAACTCAAAGATGCAAAATTGAAACTCAAAGATCGCAAGATTGAAACTCAAAGATCGCTAGCTTAAAACTCAAAGATCGCAAGATTCAAACTCAAAGATCGCAAGATTGAAACTCAAAGATAGCAAGATTAAAACTCAAAGATCGCAAGATTGAAACTCAAAAATGGCAAGATTTAAACTCAAAGATTGCAAGATTTAAACTCAAAGATGGCAATATTGAAACTCAATGATCGCAATTTTGAAACTCAAAAATCGCAAGATTGAAATTCAAAGATCAAGTTTGAAAAACTCAAAGATCGCAAGATTGAAATTCAAAGATCGCAAGGTTGAAACTCAAAGATAGCAAGATTGAAACTCAAAGATGACAAGATTGAAACTCAAATATCGCAAGATTGAAACTCAAAGATCGCATGATTGAAACTCAAAGATTACAAGATTGAAACTCAAAGATCGCAAGATTAAAACTCAAATGTAGCAAGATTGAAACTCAAAGATCGCATGATTGAAACTCAAAGATCGCAAGATTGAAACTCAAAGATCGCAAGATTAGAACTCAAAGATAGCAAGATTGAAACTCAAAAATGGCAATATTGAAACTCAAAGTTAGCAAGATTGAAACTCAAAGATCGCAAGATTGAAACTCAAAGATGACAATTTTGAAACTCAAAGATCGCAAGATTGCAACTCAAAGATCGCAAGATTGAAAATCAAAGATGGCAAGATTGAAATTCAAAGATCGCAAGATTGAAACTCAAAAATGGCAAGATTGAAACTCAAAGATTGCAACATTAAAACTAACTGATGGCAAGATTGAAACTCAAAAATCGGAAGATATATACTCAAAGATGGCAATATTGAAACTCAAATATCGCAAGATTAAAACTCAAAGATGGCAAGATTGAAACTCAAAGATCGCAATTTTGAAACTCAAGGATGGCAAGATTGAAACTCAAATGTAGCAAGATTGAAACTCAAAGATCACGTGATTGAAACTCAAAGATCGTAATTTTGAAACTCAAGGATGGCAAGATTGAAACTCAAATGTAGCAAGATTGAAACTCAAAGATCACGTGATTGAAACTCAAAGATCGCAAGATTGAATCTCAAAGATCGCAAGATTAAAACTCAAAGATCGCAAGATTGAATCTCAAAGATCACAAGGTTGAAACTCAAAGAGTGCAAGATTGAAACTCAAAGATCGCAAGATTGAAACTCAAAAGATCGCAAGATTGAAACTCAAAGATCGCAAGATTGAAACTCAAAGATCGAAAGCTCAAAACTCAAAGATCGCAAGATTAAAACTCAAGGATCGCAAGATTGAAACTCAAAGATAGGCAAGATTGAAACTCAAAGATCGCAAGATTACAACTCAAAAATGGCAAGATTGAAACTCAAAGATTGCAAGATTGAAACTCAAAGATGGCAAGATTGAAACTCAAAGATATCGATTTTGAAACTCAAAGATGCAAAAATTGAAACTCAAAGATCGCAAGATTGAAACTCAAAGATCGCAAGCTTAAAACTCAAAGATCGCAAGATTGAAACTCAAAGATCGAAAGCTCAAAACTCAAAGATCGCAAGATTAAAACTCAAGGATCGCAAGATTGAAACTCAAAGATGGCAAGATTGAAACTCAAAGATCGCAAGATTACAACTCAAAAATGGCAAGATTGAAACTCAAAGATTGCAAGATTGAAACTCAAAGATGGCAAGATTGAAACTCAAAGATATCGATTTTGAAACTCAAAGATGCAAAAATAGAAACTCAAAGATCGCAAGATTGAAACTCAAAGATCGCAAGCTTAAAACTCAAAGATCGCAAGATTCAAACTCAAAGATCGCAAGATTGAAACTCAAAGATAGCAAGATTAAAACTCAAAGATCGCAAGATTGAAACTCAAAAATGGCAAGATTTAAACTCAAAGATTGCAAGATTTAAACTCAAAGATGGCAATATTGAAACTCAAAGATCGCAATTTTGAAACTCAAAGACGGCAAAATTGAAACTCTAAGATAGCAAGATTAAAACTCAAGGATCGCAAGATTGAAACTCAAAGATGGCAAGATTGAAACTCAAAGATATCGATTTTGAAACTCAAAGATGCAAAAATTGAAACTCAAAGATCGCAAGATTGAAACTCAAAGATCGCAAGCTTAAAACTCAAAGATCGTAAGATTCAAACTCAAAGATCCAAGATTGAAACTCAAAGATAGCAAGATTGAAACTCAAAGATAGCAAGATTGAAACTCAAAAATGGCAAGATTTAAACTCAAAGATTGCAAGATTGAAACTCAAAGATCGCAATATTGAAACTCAAGATCGCAAGATTGAAACTCAAAGATCGCAAGATTGAAATTCAAAGATCACAAGTTTTAAACTCAAAGATCGCAAGATTGAAACTCAAAGATGGCAAGATTGAAATTCAAAGATCGCAAGATTGAAACTCAAAAATGGCAAGATTGAAACTCAAAGATTGCAACATTGAAACTAAAAGATGGCAAGATTGAAATTCAAAGATCGCAAGATATAAACTCAAAGATGGCAATATTGATACTCAAAGATCGCAAGATTGAAACTCAAAGATGGCAAGATTGAAACTCAAAGATCGCAATTTTGAAACTCAAAGATGGCAAGATTGAAACTCAAATGTAGCAATATTGAAACTCAAAGATCGCATGATTGAAACTCTAAGATTACAAGATTGAAATTCAAAGATCACAAGTTTGAAACTCAAAGATCGCAAGATTGAAACTCAAAGATGGCAAGATTGAAATTCAAAGATCGCAAGAATGAAACTCAAGAATGGCGAGATTGAAACTCAAAGATTGCAACATTGAAACTAAAAGATGGCAAGATTGAAATTCAAAGATCGCAAGATATAAACTCAAAGATGGCAATATTGATACTCAAAGATCGCAAGATTGAAACTCAAAGATGGCAAGATTGAAACTCAAAGATCCAAGATTGAAACTCAAAGATGGCAAGATTGAAACTCAAATGTAGCAATATTGAAACTCAAAGATCGCATGATTGAAACTCAAAGATCGCAAGATTGAAACTCAAAGATCGCAAGATTGAAACTCAAAGATAGCAAGATTGAAACTCAAAAATGGCAATATTGAAACTCAAAGATCGCAATATTGAAACTCAAAAATCGCAAGATTGAAATTCAAAGATCAAGTTTGAAAAACTCAAAGATCGCAAGATTGAAATTCAAAGATCGCAAGGTTGAAACTCAAAGATAGCAAGATTGAAACTCAAAGATGACAAGATTGAAACTCAAATATCGCAAGATTGAAACTCAAAGATCGCATGATTGAAACTCAAAGATTACAAGTTTGAAACTCAAAGATCGCAAGATTAAAACTCAAATGTAGCAAGATTGAAACTCAAAGATCGCATGATTGAAACTCAAAGATCGCAAGATTGAAACTCAAAGATCGCAAGATTGGAACTCAAAGATAGCAAGATTGAAACTCAAAAATGGCAATATTGAAACTCAAAGTTAGCAAGATTGAAACTCAAAGATCGCAAGATTGGAACTCAAAGATAGCAAGATTGAAACTCAAAGATGACAATTTTGAAACTCAAAGATCTCAAGATTGCAACTCAAAGATCGCAAGATTGAAACTCAAAGATGGCAAGATTGAAATTCAAAGATCGCAAGATTGAAACTCCAAAATGGCAAGATTGAAACTCAAAGATTGCAACATTAAAACTAACTGATGGCAAGAATGAAACTTAAAGATCGGAAGATATATACTCAAAGATGGCAATATTGAAACTCAAATATCGCAAGATTAAAACTCAAAGATGGCAAGATTGAAACTCAAAGATCGCAATTTTGAAACTCAAGGATGGCAAGATTGAAACTCAAATGTAGCAGGATTGAAACTCAAAGATCACGTGATTGAAACTCAAAGATCGCAATTTTGAAACTCAAGGATGGCACGATTGAAACTCAAATGTAGCAAGATTGAAACTCAAAGATCACGTGATTGAAACTCAAAGATCGCAAGATTGAATCTCAAAGATCGCAAGATTAAAACTCAAAGATCGCAAGATTGAATCTCAAAGATCACAAGGTTGAAACTCAAAGAGTGCAAGATTGAAACTCAAAGATCGCAAGATTGAAACTCAAAAGATCGCAAGATTGAAACTCAAAGATCGCAAGATTGAAACTCAAAGATCGAAAGCTCAAAACTCAAAGATCGCAAGATTAAAACTCAAGGATCGCAAGATTGAAACTCAAAGATAGCAAGATTGAAACTCAAAGATCGCAAGATTACAACTCAAAAATGGCAAGATTGAAACTCAAAGATTGCAAGATTGAAACTCAAAGATGGCAAGATTGAAACTCAAAGATATCGATTTTGAAACTCAAAGATGCAAAAATTGAAACTCAAAGATCGCAAGATTGAAACTCAAAGATCGCAAGCTTAAAACTCAAAGATCGCAAGATTGAAACTCAAGATCGAAAGCTCAAAACTCAAAGATCGCAAGATTTAAACTCAAGGATCGCAAGATTGAAACTCAAAGATGGCAAGATTGAAACTCAAAGATCGCAAGATTACAACTCAAAAATGGCAAGATTGAAACTCAAAGATTGCAAGATTGAAACTCAAAGATGGCAAGATTGAAACTCAAAGATATCGATTTTGAAACTCAAAGATGCAAAAATTGAAACTCAAAGATCGCAAGATTGAAACTCAAAGATCGCAAGCTTAAAACTCAAAGATCGCAAGATTCAAACTCAAAGATCGCAAGATTGAAACTCAAAGATAGCAAGATTAAAACTCAAAGATCGCAAGATTGAAACTCAAAAATGGCAAGATTTAAACTCAAAGATTGCAAGATTTAAACTCAAAGATGGCAATATTGAAACACAAAGATCGCAATTTTGAAACTCAAAGACGGCAAAATTGAAACTCTAAGATAGCAAGATTAAAACTCAAGGATCGCAAGATTGAAACTCAAAGATGGCAAGATTGAAACTCAAAGATATCGATTTTGAAACTCAAAGATGCAAAAATTGAAACTCAAAGATCGCAAGATTGAAACTCAAAGATCGCAAGCTTAAAACTCAAAGATCGTAAGACTCAAACTAAAAGATCCAAGATTGAAACTCAAAGATAGCAAGATTGAAACTCAAAGATAGCAAGATTGAAACTCAAAAATGGCAAGATTTAAACTCAAAGATTGCAAGATTTAAACTCAAAGATCGGCAAGATTGAAACTCAAAGATTCGCAAGATTGAAACTCAAAGATGGCAAGATTGAAAACTCAAAGATCTCGATTTGAAACTCAAAGATGCAAAGATTGAAACTCAAAGATCGCAAGATTGAAACTCAAAGATCGCAAGATTGAAACTCAAAGATCGCAAGATTGAAACTCAAAGATCGCAAGATTGAAACTCAAAGATCGCAAAATTGAAACTCAAAGATCGCAAGATGGAAACTCAAAAATGGCAAGATTGAAACTCAAAGATTGCAAGATTGAAACTCAAAGATGGCAAGATTGAAACTCAAGATCGCAATTTTGAAACTCAAAGATGGCAAAATTGAAACTCTAAGATAGCAAGATTAAAACTCAAGGATCGCAAGATTGAAACTCAAAGATGGCAAGATTGAAACTCAAAGATATCGATTTTGAAACTCAAAGATGCAAAAATTGAAACTCAAAGATCGCAAGATTGAAACTCAAAGATCGCAAGCTTAAAACTCAAAGATCGTAAGATTCAAACTCAAAGATCCAAGATTGAAACTCAAAGATAGCAAGATTGAAACTCAAAGATCGCAAGATTGAAACTCAAAAATGGCAAGATTTAAACTCAAAGATTGCAAGATTTAAAATCAAAGATGGCAAGATTTAAACTCAAAGATCGCAATATTGAAACTCAAGATCGCAAGATTGAAACTCAAAGATCGCAAGATTGAAATTCAAAGATCACAAGTTTAAAACTCAAAGATCGCAAGATTGAAACTCAAAAATGGCAAGATTGAAACTCAAAGATTGCAACATTGAAACTAAAAGATGGCAAGATTGAAATTCAAAGATCGCAAGATATAAACTCAAAGATGGCAATATTGATACTCAAGATCGCAAGATTGAAACTCAAAGATGGCAAGATTGAAACTCAAAGATCGCAATTTTGAAACTCAAAGATGGCAAGATTGAAACTCAAATGTAGCAATATTGAAACTCAAAGTATCGCATGATTGAAACTCTAAGATTACAAGATTGAAATTCAAAGATCACAAGTTTGAAATTTAAAGATCGCAAGATTGAAACTCAAAGATGGCAAAATTGAATTTCAAAGATCACAGGAATGAAAACTCAAGAATGGCGAAGATTGAAACCAAAGATTGCAACATTGAAACTAAAAGAAGGCAAGATTGAAATTCAAAGATCGGCAAGATATAAAACTCAAAGGATGGCAATATTGATACTCAAAGATCGCAAGATTGAAACTCAAAGATGGCAAGATTGAAACTCAAAGATCCAAGATTGAAACTCAAAGATGGCAAGATTGAAACTCAAATGTAGCAATATTGAAACTCAAAGATCGCATGATTGGAACTCAAAGATCGCAAGATTGAAACTCAAAGATCGCAAGATTGAAACTCAAAGATCGCAAGATTTAAACTCAAAAAAGGGGAATATTGAAATCAAAAATCGCAATATTGAAACTCAAAAAATTTGCAAAAATTGAAATTCAAAAATCAAGTTTGAAAAAATCAAAGATCGCAAGATTGAAATTTTAAAAGATCGCAAGGTTGAAATCAAAAATAGCCAAAAATTTTAAACTTTAAAAATGACAAGTTTTGGAAAAATCAAATATCGCAAGATTGAAATCAAAGATCGCATGATTGAAACTCAAAAATTACAAATTTGAAACTCAAGATCGCAAGATTAAAAAAATCAAATGTAGCAAGATTGAAAAATCAAAGATCGGAAAGATTTAAACTCAAAAAATTCCCCAAAATTGGGAAAATCAAAGATTTGCAAGATTGGAAATCAAAGATAGCCAAGATTGAAACTCAAAAATGGCAATTGAAACTCAAAGTTTGGGAAAATTTAAACTAAAAAAATCGCAAAAATTTGGGAAATCAAAAAAATAGCAAGATTTTAAAAATCAAAGATGGGCAAAATTTTGGAAAATCAAAGATCGCAAGGGTTGCAACTCAAAGATCGCAAAAATTGTAAACTCAAAGATGGCAAGATTGAAATTCAAAAATCGCCCAAAATTGGGAAAAGAAAAAAAGGCAAAAATTTTAAACTCCAAAAATTGAACATTAAAACTAAAATGTTTGGGAAGGTTTAAACTCAAAAATTTGGAAGATATTATACTCAAAGGGTGGGGAATATTGAAACTCAAAAAATTGCAAAAATTAAAAAATCAAAGTTTGGGAAGATTTTAAAAATCAAAGATCGCAATTTTGAAAGTCAAAGGATGGCAAAAAATTGAAAAAACAAATGTAGCAAAATTGAAAATCAAAATCACGTGATTGAAACTCAAAAATGCAAGATTGAATCTCCAAAAAATCCCCCAAAATTTAAAAAATCAAAGATCGCAAGATTTAATTTCCCAAAAATTTTACAAGGTTTGAAACTCAAAAAAGTTGGGAAGATTGAAAATCAAAAAATCGCAAGATTGAAACTCAAAAGATCGGGAAAATTTTAAAAATCAAAGATCGCCAAAAATTGAAAATTTAAAGTCGAAAGCTCAAAAATCAAAGATCGGCAAAATTTTTAAAATCAAGGGTCGGCCCAAAATTTGGGAAAAATCAAAGATGGCAAATTGAAAAATCAAAAAATCGCAAAATTTTAAAAATCAAAAAAAGGCAAAAATTGAAACTAAAGAAATTTCAAAATTGAAACTCAAAAAATGGTAAGATTGAAAAATTTTTAAAGATATCGTTTTTTAACTCAAAGAGCAAAAATTGAAAATCAAAATCCAAGGGTTGAAACTCAAAGATCGCAAGCTTTTAAAAATCCAAAAATGCAAGGGTTGAAACTCAAAGATACGGGAAAACTCAAAAACTCAAGATCCGCAAAATTTAAAACTCAAGGATCGCAAGAAATTTAAACTCAAAAATGGCAAAATTGAAAATAAAGATCGCAAAATTACAACTCAAAAATTTGGAAGATTGGGAAAATCAAAGATTGCAAGATTGAAAAATCAAAGATGGCAAGATTGAAAAATCAAAAATATCGATTTTTTAAACTCAAAGATGCAAAAAAATTTAAACTCAAAGATTGCAAAAATTGAAATCAAAAATCGCAAATTAAAACTCAAAGGGTCGCAAGATACAAACTCAAAAAATCGCCCAAAATTGAAACTCAAGTTTGCAAGATTTAAAAAATCAAAGATCGCAAGATTTAAACTCAAAAATTTGGAAGATTTTTAAAAACAAATTGCAAGATTTAAAATCAAAGGGGGGGGGCAATATTGAAACTCAAAAATCGCAATTTTGAAACTCAAAGACGGCAAAAATTTAAAAAAACTTAAATGCAAGTTTAAAAACCCAAAGGGTCGCAAGTTTTAAAAATCAAAGATGGCAAAATTGAAACTCAAAGATAAAACCCATTTTGAAACTCAAGATGCAAAAATTTTTAAATCAAAGATCGCAAGATTGAAAAATCAAAGATCCCCAAGCTTAAAACTTCCCAAAAATCGTAAGGGTTTTTAAACTCAAAGATCCAATTGAAACTCAAAGATAGCAAGATTGAAACTCAAAGATTTGAAGATTAAAATCAAAAATGGCAAAATTTAAACTCAAAGTTTCAAGATTTAAACTCCCAAAAATGGCAATGTTTAAACTCAAAGATGCCAAAATTGAAAATCAAGATTTCCCAAAATTTAAAATCAAAGATCGCAAAAATTGAAATTCAAGATCACAAGTTTTGAAAAATCAAAGATCCCCAAGATTGAAAAATCAAAAATGGCAAGGGTTGAAATTCAAAGATCGCAAAATTTTAAATCAAAAATGGCAAGGGTTGAAACTCAAAAAATTGCAAAATTGAAAAATAAAAGATTTGGGAAAATTTAAAATTTAAAGATCGCAAGATATAAAATCAAAAATGGCATTTGATACCCCAAAGAAACGCAAGATGAAATTTAAAGATGGGAAAATTGAAACTCAAAGATCCCCAATTTTTAAAAATCAAAGATGGCAAAATTTTAAACTCAAAAGTAGCAATTTGAAACTCAAAAATGGGATGATTTAAAAATCTAAAAATTTCAAGATTGAAAAATTTAAAAAATCACAAGTTTGAAAAATCAAAGATCGCCAAAATTGAAAAATCAAAGATGGCAAGATTGAAACTCAAAAAAATCCAAGATTGAAAAATCAAAGATGGCAATATTTTTAAAAAAAAAATCAAAAATCGCATGATTGAAATCAAAAAATCGCAAGATTGAAAATCCAAAAAATCGGAATATTGAAACTCAAAAATGGCAATTGAAAAATCAAAGATCGCAATATTGGAAAAATCAAAAAAACGCAAGATTGAAATTCAAAGTCAAGTTTGAAAAATCAAAAATCGCAAGATTGAAATTCAAAAATCGCAAGGTTGAAACTCAAAAGTTTGCAAGATTGAAATCAAGATGACAAGATTGAAACTCAAAAATCGCAAGATTGAAAATAAAAGATCGCTTTATTGAAAAATCAAAGTTTAAAAAGTTTTAAAAATCAAAAATTTGCAAAATTTAAAAAATTTAAATGAGCAAAGGGTTGGGAAAATCAAAGATCGCATGAAAGAAAAATCAGAGATCCCCAAAAATTGAAACTCAAAGATTTGGGAGATTGGAACTCAAAGATAGCAAGATTTTAAATCAAAAATGGCAATATTTTAAAAATCCAAAAAATTAAACAAGATTGAAATTTAAAAATCGCAAAAATTGAAAAAATCAAAAAATCGCCCAAAATTTGGGAACTCAAAAATTGCAAAATTGAAAACTCAAAAATGGCAATATTGAAACCCAAAATTAGGGAAGATTTTTAAAATTTAAAGATCGCAAGATTGAAATTCAAAGATCACAAGTTTTTAAACTCAAAGATTTGCAAGATTGAAAAATTTATTTGTTTGCAAAGGTTTTAAAAATCAAAGATAGGGGAAGATTGAAACTCAAAAATCGCAGGGTTTTAAACTCAAAGATTTGGGAAAATTGAAAAATCAAAGATCGCAAGGGTTACAACTCAAAAAAGGCAAAATTGAAACTCAAAGATTTTCCCAAAATTGAAAAATCAAAGATGGCAAAATTGGGAAAATTAAAGATATCGATTTTTTTAAAAAATCAAAGATGCAAAAAATTTAAACTCAAAGGAAACGCAAAAATTTTTAAAAAATCAAAGTCGCAGTTTAAAAAATCAAAAAATCGAAAAAATTGAAACTCAAAGATCGAAAGCTAAAAAAATCAAAAAAATCGCCAAAAATTTTAAAAACAAGGTCGCAAGTTTTAAACTCAAAAAATTTGGGAGATTGAAACTCAAAGATCGAAAATTACAACTCAAAAAATTGGGAAGATTGAAAATCAAAAATTGCAAAAAATTGAAACTTTAAAGATGGGAAGATTTGAAATCAAAAATTTCGATTTTGAAAATCAAAGATGCAAAATTGGAAAATCAAAAATCGCAGATTGAAATCCCAAAAAATCGCAAGCTTTTTTAAAAAAAAAGATCGCAAGATTTAAATCAAAGATCGAAAAATTTAAATCAAAAAATTTGCAAGATTAAAATCAAAGTTTGCAAGATGGAAACTCAAAATGGCAAGATTTAAAAAATCAAAGATTGCAAGAAAATTTTTTAAATCAAAGTTTGGAAAAATTTTAAACTCAAAGATCGCAATTTTGAAAAATCAAAGATGGCAAAATTTGAAACTTAAAATAGCCCCAAAATTTAAAAATCAAGGTCGCCCCAAAATTGAAACTCAAAGGGTGGCAAGATTTTAAATCAAAAAATAAACGGGTTTTTTAAAATCAAAGATGCAAAAAAATTGGGAAAATCAAAGGAAACGCAAAAATTGAAAACTCAAAGATCGCAAAAATTTTTAAAAAAAAAAGATCGCTAAAATTGAATCTCAAAGTCAAAAAGGGTTTAAACTTTAAAGGGGTGCAAGATTGAAACTCAAAATCGCAAGATTGAAAAAATCAAAAGATCGCCCAAGGGTTGAAAATTTAAAGATCGCAAGATTGAAATTCAAAGATCACAAGTTAGAAACTCGAAGATCGCAAGATTTAAATTCATAGATCGCAAGTTTGAAAACTCAAAGATAGGCAAGATTGAAACTCAAAGATCGCAAGATTGAAACTCAAAGATCGCATGATTAAAACACAAAGATTACAAGTTTGAAACTTAAAGAGATTCGCAAGATTGAAACTCAAAGATCGCAAGATTTAAACTCAAAGATGGCAAGATTGAAATTCAAAGATCGCAAGATTGAAACTCAAAAAATGGCAAGATTGAAACTCAAAGGATTGCAACATTGAAACTCAAAGATGGCAAGAATTGAAACTCAAAGATCGCAGATATAAACTTAAAGATGGCAATATTGAAACTCAAAGATCGCAAGATTAAAACTCAAAGATTGCAAGATTGAAACTCAAAGATCGCAATTTTGAAACTCAAAGATGGCAAGATTTAAACTCAAAAGTAGCAAGATTGAAACTCAAAGATCGGAAGATTGAAACTCAAAGATCGCAAGAAAGATAGCAAGATTGAAATTCAAAGATCGCAAGATTGAAACTTAAAGATCGCAAGATAAAAACTCAAAAATCGCAAGATTGAAACTCAAAGATGGCAAGATTGAAAACTCAAAGATCCAAGATTGAAACTCAAAGATGGCAAGATTGAAACTCAAATGTAGCAATATTGAAACTCAAAGATCGCATGATTGGAACTCAAAGATCGCAAGATTGAAACTCAAAGATCGCAAGATTGAAACTCAAAGATAGCAAGATTGAAACTCAAAAATTGCAATATTGAAACTCAAAGATCGCAATATTGAAACTCAAAAATCGCAAGATTGAAATTCAAAGATCAAGTTTGAAAAACTCAAAGATCGCAAGATTGAAATTTAAAGATCGCAAGGTTGAAACTCAAAGATAGCAAGATTGAAACTCAAAGATGACAAGATTGAAACTCAAATATCGCAAGATTGAAACTCAAAGATCGCATGATTGAAACTCAAAGATTACAAGTTTGAAACTCAAAGATCGCAAGATTAAAACTCAAATGTAGCAAGATTGAAACTCAAAGATCGCATGATTGAAACTCAAAGATCGCAAGATTGAAACTCAAAGATCGCAAGATTGGAACTCAAAGATAGCAAGATTGAAACTCAAAAATGGCAATATTGAAACTCAAAGTTAGCAAGATTGAAATTCAAAGATCGCAAGATTGAAATTCAAAGATCACAAGTTTGAAACTCAAAGATCGCAAGATTGAAATTCATAGATCGCAAGGTTGAAACTCAAAGATAGCAAGATTGAAACTCAAAGATCGCAAGATTGAAACTCAAAGATCGCATGATTAAAACTCAAAGATTACAAGTTTGAAACTTAAAGATCGCAAGATTGAAACTCAAAGATCGCAAGATTGAAACTCAAAGATGGCAAGATTGAAATTCAAAGATCGCAAGATTGAAACTCAAGGATGGCAAGATTGAAACTCAAAGATTGCAACATTGAAACTCAAAGATGGCAAGATTGAAACTCAAAGATGGCAAGATTGAAATTCAAAGATCGCAAGATTGAAACTCAAAAATGGCGAGATTGAAACTCAAAGACTGCAACATTGAAACTAAAAGATGGCAAGATTGAAATTTAAAGATCGCAAGATATAAACTCAAAGATGGCAATATTGATACTCAAAGATCGCAAGATTGAAACTCAAAGATGGCAAGATTGAAACTAAAAGATCGCAATTTCGAAACTCAAAGATGGCAAGATTGAAACTCAAATGTAGCAATATTGAAACTCAAAGATCGCATGATTGAAACACAAAGATCGCAAGATTGAAACTCAAAGATCGCAAGATTGAAATTCAAAGATCACAAGTTTGAAAAACTCAAAGATCGCAAGATTGAAATTCAAAGATCGCAAGGTTGAAACTCAAAGATAGCAAGATTGAAACTCAAAGATGACAAGATTGAAACTCAAAGATCGCAATATTGAAACTCAATGATCGCATGATTGAAACTCAAAGATTACAAGTTTGAAACTCAAAGATCGCAAGATTGAAACTCAAATGTAGCAAGATTGAAACTCAAAGATCGCATGATTGAAACTCAAAGATCGCAAGATTGAAACTCAAAGATCGCAAGATTGGAACTCAAAGATAGCAAGATTGAAACTCAAAAATGGCAATATTGAAACTCAAATTTAGCAAGATTGAAATTTAAAGATCGCAAGATTGAAATTCAAAGATCACAAGTTAGAAACTCGAAGATCGCAAGATTTAAATTCATAGATCGCAAGGTTGAAACTCAAAGATAGCAAGATTGAAACTCAAAGATCGCAAGATTGAAACTCAAAGATCGCATGATTAAAACTCAAAGATTACAAGTTTGAAACTTAAAGATCGCAAGATTGAAACTCAAAGATCGCAAGATTTAAACTCAAAGATGGCAAGATCGAAATTCAAAGATCGCAAGATTGAAACTCAAAAAATGGCAAGATTGAAACTCAAAGATTGCAACATTGAAACTCAAAGATGGCAAGATTGAAACTCAAAGATCGCAAGATATAAACTTAAAGATGGCAATATTGAAACTCAAAGATCGCAAGATTAAAACTCAAAGATGGCAAGATTGAAACTCAAAGATCGCAATTTTGAAACTCAAAGATGGCAAGATTTAAACTTAAAAGTAGCAAGATTGAAACTCAAAGATCGGAAGATTGAAACTCAAAGATCGCAAGATTGAAACTCAAAGATCGCAAGATTGAAACTTAAAGATCGCAAGATAAAAACTCAAAATTCGCAAGATTGAAACTCAAAGATGGCAAGATTGAAACTCAAAGATCGCAATTTTGAAACTCAAAGATCGCAAGATTGAAACTCAAAGATCGCAAGATTGAAATTCAAAGATCGCAAGGTTGAAACACAAAGATAGCAAGATTAAAACTCAAATATCGCAAGGTTGAAACTCAAAGAGTGCGAGATTGAAACTCAAAGATCGCAAGATTGAAACTCAAAGATCGCAAGATTGAAACTCAAAGATCGCAAGATAAAAACTCAAAAATCGCAAGATTGAAACTCAATAATGGCAAGATTGAAACTCAAAGATGGCAAGATTGAAACTCAAAGATCGCAAGATTAAAACTCAAAAATGGCAAGATTGAAACTCAAAGAATTGCAAGATTGAAACTCAAAGATGGCAAGATTGAAACTAAAATGTAGCAAGATTGAAACTCAAAGATCGCATGATTGAAACTCAAAGATCGCAAGATTGAAACTCAAAGATCATAAGATTGAAACTCAAAGATCGCAAGATTGAAACTCAAAGATCGCAAGATTAAAACTCAAAGATCGCAAGATTGAAACTCAAAGATCGCAAGGTTGAAACTCAAAGAGTGCAAGATTGAAACTCAAAGATCGCAAGATTGAAACTCAAAAGATCGCAAGATTAAAACTCAAAGATCGCAAGATTGAAACTCATAGATCGCAAGATTGTAACTCAAAGATCGCAAGATAAAAACTCAAAAATCGCAAGATTGAAACTCAAAGATGGCAAGATATAAACTCAAAGATGGCAAGATTGAAACTCAAAAATCGCAAGATTGAAACTCAAAAGATCGCTAGATTGAAACTCAAAGATCGCATGATTGAAACTCAAAGATGGCAAGATTGAAACTCAAAGATCGCAAGATTAAAACTCAAAAATATTAAGATTGAAACTCAAAGATTGCAAGATTGAAACTCAAAGATGGCAAGATTGAAACTCAAAGATTACAATTTTGAAACTCAAAGATCGCAAGATTGCAACTCAAAGATCGCAAGATTGAAACTCAAAGATGGCAAGATTGAAATTCAAAGATCGCAAGATTGAAACTAAAAAATGGCAAGATTGAAACTCAAAGATTGCAACATTGAAACTAAAAGATGGCAAGATTGAAACTCAAAGATCGCAAGATATAAACTCAAAGATGGCAATATTGAAACTCAAAGATCGCAAGATTGAAACTCAAAGATGGCAAGATTGAAACTCAAAGATCGCAATTTTGAAATTCAAAGATGGCAAGATTGAAACTCAAATGTAGCAAGATTGAAACTCAAAAATGGCAAGATTGAAACTCAAAGATTGCAACATTGAAACTCAAAGATTACAAGTTTGAAACTCAAAGATCGCAAGATTGAAACTCAAAGATCGCAAGATTGAAACTCAAAGATTGCAAGATTGAAATTCAAAGATCGCAAGATATAAACTCAAAGATGGCAATATTGAAACTCAAAGAACGCAAGATTGAAACTCAGAGATGGCAAGATTGAAACTCAAAGATAGCAAGATTAAAACTCAAAAATGGCAAGATTGAAACTCAAAGATTGCAAGATTGAAACTCAAAGATGGCAAGATTGAAACTCAAATGTAGCAAGATTGAAACTCAAAGATTGCATGATTGAAACTTAAAGATCGCAAGATTGAAACTCAAAGATCATAAGATTGAAACTCAAAGATCGCAGGATTGAAACTCAAAGATCGCAAGATTAAAACTCAAAGATCGCAAGATTGAAACTCAAAGATCGCAAGGTTGAAACTCAAAGTGTGCAAGATTGAAACTCAAAGATCGCAAGATTGAAACTCAAAAGATCGCAAGATTGAAACTCAAAGATCGCAAGATTGAAACTCAAAGATCGCAAGATTGAAACTCAAAGATCGCAAGATTGAAACTCAAAGATCGCAAGATTGAAACTCAAAGATGGCAAGATATAAACTCAAAGATGGCAAGATTGAAACTCAAAAATCGCAAGATTGAAACTCAAAGATGGCAAGATTGAAACTCAAAGATCGCAAGATTGAAACTCAAAGATCGCAATTTTGAAACTCAAAGATCGCAAGATTGGAACTCAAAGATAGCAAGATTTAAACTCAAAAATGGCAATATTGAAACTCAAAGTTAGCAAGATTGAAACTCAAAGATCGCATGATTAAAACTCAAAGATTACAAGTTTGAAACTTAAAGATCGCAAGATTGAAACTCAAAGATCGCAAGATTGAAACTCAAAAATGGCAATATTGAAACTCAAAGATCGCAAGATATAAACTCAAAGATGGCAATATTGAAACTTAAAGATCGCAAGATTGAAACTGAAAGATGGCAAGATTGAAACTTAAAGATCACAATTTTGGAACTCAAAGATGGCAATTGAA
>JAQJVL010004435.1:0-45137 GCA_035578905.1 Stictocephala bisonia
CAATGCCTATAAAATACTTTAAAACATACATTCTCAAGGTTTATGTGGAATAAATCCGGTCAATTTAAACATACCAAGTCTTACACTCGACTAAAGCAATATTTAGGACCTTCATTTAAACAAGTATCGCCAGCAATGTGTATTGCATAAAGTATTATTTAAAATAAATAATAAATAAACACTGGTAAAAATTTGAATTCATATTCACAATTACTCAATAAGTCACGCAAATGATGATGTAGTATATTTAACCCCAAAATAACTGATCAATTTTTTTTATTTAACTTTACTTGCCGATGTACATGACGTTCTACAGCAATTCAGTGCATAAACTGTTCACTCATATAAGTGAAATTTCTTTTGGTAACTGCATTCAGAGACTAGAGTAAACTTTCCAGATCTTTTAAGATTTGTAACAATCGAGCTTGGTTCAAAGCGTCATTGAATGCATTTTTGTTTGCACGGATAATATATTACGGTGGCTGGGTTTAGGGACAGGGGTTAGGGTTTAAGGAATAAATAAGTGATAAAATGGATGGATTAAAATTTACCAAGGGTTTTATTTTAGGGATTTCTTAGCTCAGGTGGGGATTCAAACATTGGAACTTGCAAACAACCTTCTGAAGCCTTATATACTGAGAAAGCACACTAGCAATGTGCTTCAGTGATACACTCATTACTTTTACATACACGCTGTATGTGTTTGATATCAGTTTAAACCTATAATTATTGAGATTTATTTAAGATTGGTCCGTTACAGTTTTATGAGGGATAATTCCCAAATCCGCTTAGTGGAACTCACCAAAACCTATAAACAACTATGCTACCTAGGGAGTTCAACAGATTTTCAGTTTCAATTTCGTCAATCTCCTTTAGCCGTATTTTATTGACGGTAAGAGTACCTTTATTTCTTTTAATTTTTAAATAATATATTATTTGATATAATGTAAAACCGAGTATTGTATTATGGCTGATTTAATACAATTATATAGAGGAGCCAACATTATTAAACAATTTACATATTTTAAACCAATTTTTATTAGATTTATAATTGCTAGAACCATTTTTTCAATGGTTTGGAAAAATATTTTTCGCTTATATCTAAGTTACTTAAAGAAAATCATAAAAATATTGCTGAAGTTTCAGCAATGTTCCGCTAAACAGTTTATTTATACCACAAGAAAAATTTAGTCCACTGGTTTTAATTATTAAATCCAAAGTCAATTACAGTGTAATCCATATTTTGAAACGAATTCAAAACAATACACACGCACAATATTGATATGAACCAATACTTGCTAGAACCAACTTATCATTGGTAACCTAACGGATATAAATAAGTCAAATAGTGTGAATTTGTAGTATTTTATGGTTCTACATGCAATTGAAGATAGTGTTTCACCTCTTATTTCCAATCCAGTAATAGTTAGTAGAGGTTAATTATTTTTATGCCTACTCATTTAGGTAACTGATATAATTGTTTAACAATCATAAAAAATATTAAACCTCATGAAAAGGAATGTGAGGTAAAGTATATATATATTTATATATATATATACTTTACCTCACATATATATATATATATATATATATATATATATATATATATATTAATTTAGCATGATAATAGTACAACTGAACCTAAGCCAAAAGCTCTAAATAGCGCCAAGAAATCCAAATTATGTTATTTGGGATAAGTAATTGTAGCATGTTAGTCTTTTATTGAATTATTATTACGTCGTTGTAAATAGGATCTATATATTTTTTGGGATAGTACATTGTTTATGAGTATATGAGCTACTTCTTATACCGATATGTACCAGATATCTGGAAAAAGACAAGGAATTAAACAAATTATTAGATACATATAATAAAAGAAAAATAAATTATATTTTGAAGTAATTGTTTGTGTATAGTAACATCAAACGTTTTATCCATATAAAAAGTTAAAGTTTTATCTGAACAATATATAGTTTGGAATAGTATAGATTTTATGTAATTCCACTTGTTTTAAACCGAGAAATTTCTAACTAAGCATATTCTACATCATTAATTAATATGTTGCCAATACTTAAAATGTTCCTTTTTCCTAGGAAAATAAAATTACTATTTTTTACTGAAACGTTATATTATACCATGTATGGGCATGGGCAAGTTTGAGGGTATTTGAGTGTTAAGCGTTTACCACGAAGGTTACTTTTATTATGTTTGACGACATTATCAATTAGTTTCTCTCATGAAATGTTAACTTTGCTTGGACATTTCATTTTAGGTCTTTCGGAAACTATTCTACCTAAAAATGGAATCAGAATGGTTAATTATCAATATTTACAACCATCAGTTCGAACAAATTAAAAAGAAATGTCGTTGGGTGCCCATGTTGACACGCATATGTTGCAATATGAATATAGGACAGTTTGGGTAAATAAATAAATAAAAACGTATTCTTGGTGTTAGTGTGTATTTATAAAAAAGCTAAATAAAATCAAAATACTTTGTCACATAAACAAGAAAGTTGATATTATTTTTCCAAATCTTATATATTTGAAAACAGAACATCACTTTTTAATCTTTCAGATTTATAAGTTTTTAATTGGAAACAATTTGTAAAATGTTATATTTATATCCAGTTGTGAAGCATAGCATTCAACTTGCTGTGAATAGCATATTGATTCATTAGTTATTTGCCTAATATAGAATAAAATATAGATTGTCATTACTGTTCACTTCAGGGAAAGAAACGATTGGTTACTTAAGTATAAATTAAGCTCAATTGAGAAATAAGCAAACTAAAGCAGTAGTTGTTCTTTGTATCAATAAAATTAAATAACAGTAGCTCACCAGTAATACTTTTATGAAATAAACATTCAGGAAAATATTCTAAATATTAAAAAAAAACAATGGTTAAGTTAAGTAAATAAATAAAAAAAACTATTACGTAATATTCTGTTCAAATTCACAAAGAAAAATACGAGTAATTTATATTTTTAAACCACCCTCAATTACTTCTATTAGTATAGTATAAGTTTTTAAAAGTATTAAAAATGAATACACAGGAAAACATTTTATAAACTAAATAAATACTACTAAGCTAATTATTTTTAATATCAAACAAAGTAATACATAATATGTTAATTTTGTAAAATTTCAGTCGTATTTCAACTTTCAAAATATTTTAAAACACTGCACTTACTATGCATTAAGGGTTTATACAATGGATGGTATTAAAACCAATAAGTTGGTAAAGAAAACAGTTATACGTACCAACTGGGGAAAGTATGTTGTGTACGCACCACACATGTTTAGCATTGTGGTTTAACGTTACACATCTGGTCACTGACTTGGAAACACGAGTATTATCTGTAGTTATTTTTATACCGTACATATTAAATTCCATTGGGAAACCTTTAACGAATGTATATTGCCGTTATGTATGTATACATTTACTATATACCTGTATACACTTTTGTAAGAATGGTTATACTACTCAAGAATATTGAATTGAGGATCTAGAGTAGCATTAATTGCCTGATACGTAATAGGATGAGAGGGTGGTTGGAGATAATGGTATGGAGTGGCCTAGTATGATATTGAGCTGATCTGTAGCAATAATTGGGCGTGATGATGACATTTAAGACCAGTACAGTGAAGGAGATGTTATAGAGCTTTAAATATTGGTTTCCTGATGGCAAATTAATTTTTACAGGGACATGAGTTAGTTTCAATTAATGTAAGAATATTGGTAACTAGATTGAGGTATGGCTTCAAACGAAATGCATCTACTTCATTGTTCGTAAAGTAATGCTCAAATAAGACATAGTTACCTTCCCAATCTAGAATATGGAATGTGAATATTATGGTATATTGAATTCATATGGTTAAATTTTTATAGTTTAAATGTATATTTTTAGGGATTTTATTTTAATTAAATATATTACAGAACGAGCTAATTTATATTGCAAGATTATACTGTTCACCCCAGGATACTAACATAATGTGAATATTGTAAATAAAACTATAATGAAATAAATATTACTTAATTGCTTTGTGCCGAGGATAATACAGGTCTGAATTTTGTCATATTGCCATGGACTGGTAAGTCTTTCATTATTTGCATGTGTTCTCGAATTTTTGTATTTCCTATTCTTTACTTTATTTTTAGGCATTAAATTATGTTAATATTGGATTAAAATATAACAATTGAACATTAAATAATCCTCATCACATTAATATTATTTAATTTATTTCCCTTAACATAAAAATACTTATATTTTACAGTAATTCCTTTATCCTTGAATTTCATTTCTTAAAATTTTAGATAAATATCACATTATATAGCTTTATACGATATATTTACGTACATATTAGGCGTAGTTAAAACACTAATTCCACTTATTTCATAGAAAATAAAACAATATTACGAAATTAGCTAGGAAAAATATATTGTAGTTGTATGAAATATAAAACAATTTTATTACATGATATAGTATATAAAATGCTTGTTAAATTATGTAGCTGATCTGCAATAAACAACAATTTAAATTAAAAAAATGACAAAACTAAATCCATATCATTAAGTAATAATATTTTAGTTGTTAAATTGCTATAGGTTGATCCTTAATGTAAACTACCTAATAGTTACAATGTGACATATGTTAATGTAATTTAAGTAAATCAATTGTAGCTACACAAAAAGAAAGGAAAGGACGTTTCAAGTAGACCTTTCAGCTAAACAACTCAAGAGGTATCAGAGCATGTCTAGATCTACTGGAGGTTAGATGTTATATACTGTAGTTAAGGAGGTCTGAAGGGGACAGGCTTATGTCAAGAGGTACAAAGTCGTCCTGGTTGAGAGACAGATATACTTGTGTCAGAGTCAATGTGTCTCCACCATATTGTTTTCAATGTTCTGTCTTACCATTTCTTAGACTGAATTGCCTATTGTATTATCATATACCAAACTATGATATTAAATAACGAACTATTCTGTTAGTAACAAATTTATTCAATAAATCAATTAAAATTAGCATAGAACAGTTTTCTGAACATTTGGTTTTTCGATCAACTGATATATATTAGTTTTTAAAAGATAATTTTCTTGATCCTTGTAAGAAGAGATTTTGAAGGCTCTATTATTTTTTTAATAACATAATATAGATTTTTATAGGAGAATACAATGAATTAGTGTAAAGATGTCCCAAGCAACCACCTACACGTACAATGGAATGGGCCCACCCACCTTCCTATACACGTCTGTCATCTCCACCTTACGTGTATAGGTGATTTAAATAGTATTTACTGTAGTTTGTAAATGGGTGGGAAAAATAGTATACTACAGTTATTTTCGCCTAACTGCCCGCCCATACATTTACAGTGGTATAGACTATCAAACCCCTAATCCATGCACATTGATATTGAACACATGAAATGTATTCAAGAGAGAATTGAAGACTTTCATATGTTCAATGAAGCTCACTTGTTACGCTTGCAGAGTGTTACACTGTCAACGTTGGAAATGGGTAAGGTGAGTGATAGAACATCAACACTGTTAAGTGTAGAGGGGGTCGATATACATTGATATTAAATTGTGTAGGAGGTGTGAGTAGGCTGACATAAATACCTAAATAAGAAAGTTTGGAAAAATAAAACACCATACATATGACATTTTATGAGGAATTATTTTAAATTCCCTACGAAAGAATGTTGAATACTACGTTCACATATTTTTCACATCAATGGGTTCGTTTATTTTCTTTTGTTATTCTTACACATCAATTCAAATTTTTCTTCCATTTTGTTAATTTTTGCATTAAATAACCATGCAAAACAAGTTTACTACTTATTACCGAATTGCATTACTTTCTTTTATTGTTCGTAGGGCTCGTCATAGGTTTGTAGGTAAATATTTTTTTAAAGAAATTTTATATTTTACGAATCATGTTCTAAGTAAATACCACATGTGATGGAGCAAACTTTCCCAACCTAAAAGTTAACCAGTAGTAAATCGAGAATCTCTAAATGTTGCAGATTCCGGTATGGGAGGGAATCTCAAATCAAACACCTTGATATATCGATCCACCAGATCCAAGGTACTACCTGATAACATAAAGATTGTAACCCTCCATAGTTGAAGAGGTAACATACAGACTTGCTACTTGAGATAACTTTTTACTCTGAAGAGGATACCTAAGGTGGAAGAAGCTCCCAGAAAATACCTCATGTTGCTGCACATCCCACCTACACTATATCTACGCTGTATCCTGATATTCCTGATTTTTATATAAACTCGTACAAAAATGTTGAAACCATACAAATCTCTAAAACTATGTAAATAAGAAATGTTTGTAAACATCATGAAACAAAATGAAGCACCCGTACTATTATATGCTCCTCTGTTGTTTACAAACGATAAAAATACGGCGAAAGTGTGTTGGTATCACTTACTTTTTACTTTAGTAGTGTCCATCCAATTTGCAATTTAAGTCCTAAACCTCACCTAATAAAGACATTTTCACTTAATTTAATTTCATATTAATGAAATGACACTAAGGTCATTTATTGTTATAATATATTATATGGTTATTTATGTAACAAAGTAACTAAGAATGAATAATTTTTACACACACGCACTATTTGTGTGTGTGTGTGTGTGTGTTTTTTTTTTTTTTTTTTTTTTTTTTTTTTATTTATACAGAAGTGGAAATGCATTTACGCATTCCAGGCAGAGGTCCATAGTTGTTATTATTGGTGATGTTATTGATTACAGTAGTTATTTGCCTGGATATGTGAGACTCGACGCAGTGTCGTACTAAACTTGACACTAGCGCCCATACTCACTAAAACCACTCCTGTCTTCTGGCCTCTAATCCCCCACGGAAACCGCCGTCTAGGCATTACATCGCGGGGGGAGGAATTAGCTATCGCTATTTCTTCGGGTGATTAAGGTGTTGTTTCTACCTTCCTTCTAAGTTCTAGCTTTTGCTCTTCTTCTTTCTATGGAACGCAACTCTGTAAGTACTTCCGTAGCGAATGCACTTGTTGCATTCCAGGCAGTTTCACTTGATATCATTTCTTCTACTATCGTCTCTGGTTTGATTCTCTTGTTGAGGATCATTTCTAACTTTTCACGTTCTTGGCTGAAACGAGGACACTCAAAAAACACATGCTCCACATCTTCAGCGACTCCTGGACAGGATGGACACTCCGGGGAATCATCATGCTTGAAGCGGTTAAGATAAGCTCGGAAGCAGCCGTGTCCCGACAACATCTGTGTGAGATAGTAATTGACCTCTCCATGATTTCGGTTCAGCCAGCCTACTATCTTCGGTATAAGACGGTACGTCCACCTGCCTCTCTCTGCAGCGTCCCATTGGTGCTGCCATCGTGCTATACTATATTGTCGCTCTTCAGTTCTCAGTTTATCAGGACTTAGTGAGGTCGTCCTCTTTCGATGGTACAGAGCCCGTCGTTCTTCGGCTAGGATTTTAAGTGGGAGAATTCCAGAAATGACACAGACTGCTTCCTCAGATATTGTGCGGAAAGCGCTGGCTACTCTCAGAGCACTCTGTCGATAAACTGGGCCCGCCTTTCTCCATGATTCCTGCGTGTCTAGTGCGTCGGCCCAAATGGATATTCCGTATGTGAGCACGGATGTGACTACCGATGACAACAGCAGCCTTCTGCTCTGCTTTGGTCCTCCGACGTTAGGCATCAGTCGTGATAAGCTCGCTCTCACTACTGATGCCTTGGTACTGACATAGTCGACCTGCTGTTTGAAATTAAGTCGAGCATCAAGCATCACTCTTAAGTATCGGATAAATGGTTGTGATGTGATCTCTTGTTCTCCGACCTCGAACTTAATTGTTTCTACCGCCTGTCTGCTGGTAATGAGCACAGCTTCAGTCTTGTGCTTGGCTAGCTCCAAGTTCATCATCTCCATCCATTGGTTAATCCGACTAAATGTGATATCGAAGGCCAGGTTTATCTCCTTCAGATGTTTCGCCACTATCACAACAGCTACATCATCGGCATATGCAACTAACTTGACCTCTGATGGCAACGCGATTCTCAGGAGTCCATCGTACATGATGTTCCATAGTAGTGGTCCAAGAACTGAACCTTGTGGTACTCCTCCAGTGATATCGTACTCTTTCGGGCCATTTTTTGTGTCATACTGTAGCACCCTATTCGAAAAGTAGCTTGCCACCATGCGAAGCAGGTATTCTGGTACTTTTTTGTCTTCGAGAGCTCGCATAGTGCAGTCCCAGTTGGCGGAGTTAAAAACATTCTTGATGTCCAAAGCAGCCACCAAACAATACTTTTTCGTACCGCCTTTCCATCTTTTTTCCGGCGATTGCCTCCTTGTGTGTGTGTGTGTGTGTAAAATTGTTACGTAATAATACACATTTCCAAACCTTCGGGGAATAACCAATGCACAAAAGTACACATATAGAAAAACGTGGCAATATTGAGTCTGTCAGTGTGAGTGATGGAGCAGTTCCAGCCCCTTTGTGCTTGTATATTGTTGTAATGGGAAATAAAGATGTAATCGGTAACAAAGGAAAACACATAATCATATTTTATATTTTAATACAAATTATTTTCAATATTATTATTTTTAAATACCTCCTTATATATCTTCCAAATTATATGAAAAAAAACAACAACAATTGATCTTATAATGTGAATACCAAAATTGGTTTTTAAAATATAAATAAGTTATTGGCTTTTTAAATCTTTACAGTAGGATGGATATCTATTTACAGTATTTGTATAATTTTTACAAAATGGCAAAGCTAGGGCCTCATAGCCCTTTCTTATACTTAACATTATAATAATATTTGCAATATGATCTTTGAAGGGATTCCAAACGTTTGGAAACATTAATTCACCTTATAAATTTAAATATTATAGACCTTTAATACTACAACATTTAAGTAAATCTATACAATACTTAAACCTGTTATATCACATGTAAACTGTATTTCTAAAACAGTCATTAAATAGGAAAATACTATGACATCAACAGCTACATCATTATTTACTAAAATTGTCCTTAGTTCAGTTATTTTTTTAATTATAATACATTCGAATTGAAACCACATTTTACATTATATTGAATTATAATTAGTTTAAAAATTTTAACAGCAAATTACATAAGATTATAAACACTATCATATTTATGTCTAGATTAACTTGACTAAGGAAATGGTCTACTTCTTCTGCATAATTATTGAGGATTTCACTTAAATTTTAATAAATCAATATATCTTCAAAGATCTTCTGTAGTCGTTAGTATAAATATTATAATGACGCACCTTATTGTATAAAAATACTCGGACATATAAGGTCCTTAAGGATTTGTTTTCAAATATGTATAAAAGAGAATTAAAATGAAATATAAATAATGTCTAGTCATCATTAGAATTTCTTGGTGGCAAGGTACATAATCTCTATTGCCTTACAAAAATAATACTTTTTATTACAAGAATTCTTTTATTTGTTTATCTCTCATTCTTTGTAAAAAATGCAATTAATATCAATCGTGTAAAATTAAATCAAGTATTAAAAGAAATTAACTAAGCAAGAATATGTCTTATTTTACCAGCCGAAGTTAGGGTAAAGAAACGCACAAATGTAATACATATTTGTAACTGCTAGCTCCAACTTTGTACCATAAAGTTTGTGTTTTTTGTTCCAAAATAAAATGCTAGAACATTTGTAGTTATTTTAACCTACTTTCCTGTAGTACAGGGAATTTTGGCTTGCACGTAGGCCTACATTATATTAGACTTATGGTGATAAAAAAAGGAACTTAACCTTATAATAGTTGAAAGATAAAAAAGGAAAACTAAGGGTTTTAGTAAATTTCATACTTTTTCTTTTGAGAATTTAGTGTATTCCATTTGTAGGCTTCTACTTAAACATTTTGTCACTGAGTTGCATATGGTATTGCATTATTCAAGTGTTCATAAGTCATTTAAATGTATAGATATTTATATACGGTATATTCTTTTAAGTGTCACATACTTATAAAAGTATTCATACTTAAATATTTATTGGTATCAGTGAAATAGTGAAACACTTAGTATATTTGAAACTTATCAGTAAATATTTGTACCTAATTTTATGTACATATTATATAATTATCAGCCTGAATATGGAACATGTTGTTAATTATGTGGCTTGCAATCCAATCATGTTGGATCCTTGTTGTCCAAACACAGTACAGAGTTGCAGACATGTTTGAACTGATCATCAGCTATGTATATAACAAAAGGACTTACCAGAAGCTTAGTACCTTTAACTATGTAAGTTGTAACACAAGCATGCTGTCTATGAAAACAGCATGGTTTAGGCAATTATGAATAAATATAATAAAGAATTTTTTAATTCAAAAAACATTTTTAAGTCTCATAATAATTTGAAAACTAACCAACTTACATTGCTAGATGAATTGTCCATGTAAACATAAGTCCACTAGTATATTTCAAAAGATATGGTTTTAGGGTGTTTCTTACCCTTTACTTATAAATTGTTAAGCTAAGAGTTTATTAATGAATCGTGAATTATATATTGATATCTATTAGTTCTAACATTAGCTGACCATAAATTTTTTGTACAACAATTTAAATAGATATTGTGTTTTTGGCATTAAGGACAACCCTACATACACATTTTTATATTAAATCAGAATTCACATCCGGCAATTTTTAATCCGCTCAATGGTTGCCATTAGCATGGACATTTATAAAAGGTATGAGGTGTCCATGTAGAGATAGGTATGAGGTGTCCGTGATTCAAATGTAGTCTAGGGGATAGAAAAGTGTATCGGACTTGTCGGGTACCTAATTTTAAACCTGCACTACGTGGTTCGGATTATACATTAAGCTGGATCCCTTTACTGTCTCAAATATTGGGCTATTATTAAATTTCACATGTGAGCTTGTTTTAAACTCATTATCCAGTCTACACTGATCATACTGAGTCAGTAACTAGTTAAAATAGATCACACATAATCAGTCTACACAGATCATTCTCAGTAAGTAACCAGTCTACACATAATATTCTCAATTATTAGGCCTAACCATTCTGCAGATATTATTTTCAGTCATAATACACTCTATTTTTCATTCACATGTTCCTTAAAATTCGAAGAAGTTGTTTTGCCGTCATAAATAGGAACTTGTCGTTATACCTTTTATAGCAGGTTAAGTTTGTAATCAGACGAAGTTCTTTTATCGGGTGTGTTGAAGTTTTACCCATAAATAAATACACGTTAATAAATACCATATTTTAATACTGTTTTTTATTTTATTTTTTATCTTCTGTGTAAAAAAAACTAAGTCGTGCCATTTAAGTTTACCTTATGGTTTAGTTATTGCATTGGGTTAATTTAATTACTTAATTGGCAGCTTTAAACAACAATATGGGCAAAACAAACATTTACGTTAACAGTGTTTATTGGTCTCATCAAACCAATGGTACATTTATACTATATTTTAGTTATATTAGATCAATGATAATAGTTATTATTACTAGTATATTATCTAAACAGAGATAATAATAATACAAATTAATTGACGGGCACTATTAATTTTGCCAATATAACCCAATATTTTATACTTTTTACACTTGTTTTTACATGCAAGTATAAAGTAGAACCCATTTAATGGTGTATTTAGCATACTTGCTCAAGTTGTGAATGTGAGATGTTCTCTAACGACGTAATTCCTATCACCTTACGCAGCATTAATGATCGCCTCTCAGATACATTTATCAACTTTCAAATGCCTTAAATTAAATTAACAATAAATATTAATTGAACATAAATAAATAATTGTGGGAGAGGTAGGAACTAAGTGGTTTTAGGCGACAAAACATTGACATTCTGGGAGGAGTCTACGTATAGTTTGAGCAGATATCCGGAAATTTCTATATTGCCTAAATTATATTTTGAAACTGAATACTTGTGCTATTACTTCTTCAAAGCACATTGACTCTTTTAAAAAAACTGTCATCTCTCTCAATTGAAATTCTTCCTCCACCTCCTCCTCGTCTCTTCGTGTATTCACCTGTTTCTAAAAGATCCCCTTACACTCTCCAAATAGTCGTATGGCTGACACCAAACAATCTGGCTATCTCTCTCCGTGAAATCCGTCATGCACTAAGGCCCTCATGTGGATCTACTCTGCTTCAGTTATATTTCGACGCATACTGATAATTACACAACAAACACAGTGATTATCACCAATTACAACCCATGAAACTGTATGCAACAAGAGATTAACATAAAATTAACAATACTGGACAATCGAAATTGTGTCATTCTTGTCAAAAGAAAAAAATAATAAGTATAGGAGGGACGATAAAGCACGGAATGTGTTGATATGACAGATATTTAGCTATTGATAAAATTAAAAACATCTGATAATACTATTTCCTTTAATTAGTTTAATTGTATTACAATCAATAATTATTGAAGTGGTGCGTTTGTTTTGGCCAGGAGCTCATTACATACAATAAATCTCCTGCTTTTTGGAATTCAACGATATGGTAAGGTACGCTTTTATTAATTATAATTTTGACACCTTTTTATAGTTAATTTTGACAACCTTTGGCTGAGTTATTGGAAAAATATCAGTAATAAGAAAACTAATGTGCCTAATTTAATACCCTTATACTTGTAGGGTAGAGTGTGTGTGTAATACAACTGAACTTTTATGGATGAGCGGAGAGACATCACCACCGTTGGGAATGCACGTTGACCAAAGTTTGACATGGAATGACTAAGTAAACAATGTATACTTACGGCCACATTAGGAATCCTTGCACTACGTAATCTGTCTAAAATATGTTTTTTTGAAGTTTTAAGAACAGCTTACTTTGGCATTATTTACCCACATCTTTCCCATGGAACTCGTCTTTGGGGCAGTTCCTCTCAACAACTTTAACAATAACATCTAAAGAAAATTATAAGAACCTTTTCAAAATGATATTAGAGAGAGTCGTGTAGAGATTCCTTCAGGGAGCTTGGACTGCTGACTTTACCTTGTCTCCTTATTCTCGAGGTACTTTTGTACTGCATTTCAAGGTGTAATTTGGTGAAGGGCAATGAACTCCACAATTATGAGAAAATAGGCAGGGACAACTATCGTCTACAACGAAATAGAACTACAGCTCACGCAAAGCTTCTAAAGCAAGTTGGTGTTAGACTAAATAATAGGCTTCCTGAAGCGATCAAAAATACGAACAATTTTAACCAATTTAAATCTCGTCTAAAATTCCTTTTTTTGTCTGGTGTGTTTTACTCTGTCGATGAGTTTCTGATAAGGCGTTGAGATAGATGAAGCTTAAAATTTACAACGAGCTGTTTCTGATAATGATGAATGAGCAGTGTGAATGATTTTCCAGATGTTATGTTTAAATGTAGGAGTAAATGGTGCAAGGTATTTATATTTTCTAAGTTTTTATTTTTTATCACGACATATTACTGAAAGACTTTTTCCTATGCTTATATAGTGGAATACCTAAGGTGTACGTGAATTGATTAATTAATCCTGAAAAACACATTTAAATATAATATATCTTCAATTTTCTTTAGTTTGTAGGAAAGTATTTTATTTATGTACTGTATATACTTATGAAAGAAAATATATAGCTTCGATGTAAATTTACTATAGGCACTTAATTTCCACTAAACGTCACAAAAACTTTACCTGTTTTACGAGCAGGGTTTCCGCTTAGTATATCTGGGAATTATATAGAACGGCCCCCCCATTGTTAGCCTACCCACGTTTTTATGGTATATATGATTGATATTAGAACTTGTTGGTTGTTTGGTGCAGCAGTCAACCACAGCCGTCGTTAAAAAAGCTGCAATGGTTTTGTAATAAAATCATCCAATACTTGATTGTTAAAAGTGTTTTACAATATTGAACCTAATGGCAAATTTTAATATTTCTGATTACAGATGAGTTTTTTATGTTTATTATATTGCAACTAGCATTGATTTTATATAAAACAAAATATATCTCTAATCTAATGTTTGTGTCTCCAATTATCATCTGTTTGGGGGTCCTGTAGATATTTAGTGAAGTCCATTGTAAATGTTTAAATGAGCTATAGTAGCATACCTCATTTAGTAAATGAAATTATAGGCAGACAAATTCCTATTTTCTGAGATTTATAGTTATATGTTACTTAGTCTTCATAGATAGGCTTCCACGGTCGTCACTATCACTAACAAATTCTAGGTCTTTGGGGTTCGACCGCGTATGTACAGACATTGCCAACGTTTCAGCCAAATTACAGTAGGCCATCCTCAGGGCGAGATGATCACAGTCACAGAATTCAATGATCACAAATATTAAAATTAAATGAGTAGAATTCTGTGACTGTGATCGTCTTGCCCTGACGATGGCCTACTGTAATGTGGCCGAAACGTCGGCAATGTCTGTACATAGCCTAGTAACGCGGTGAACCACGAAGACCTAGAATTTGCTAGTGATGTTACTTAGTGTTATTGTGAAATGACCTCTTTATAAGCCTTACCTACTATCTTAACAGTAATATTTTACTATTTATGAAATATTTTAGTAAAAAATAATTACAATTATCAGAACAACTTATTGTGCCTTCGTTGCTATAAAACTATACAATATATAAATTTCATATATTGCTCGGGGCAGTTTTATAAAACAATTAATTAGTTCCATCACTAATGTGAATAAATTGAAAAGTGAGGCCAAAGGGTCATCACTGTATTGACTAGATTGAATGCCAGATTTATAAATATTTAAGATCATTTTATATTTCTTAAATATTTAGTTAAATAAGAACAATTAAAAGGTTATGCATTGCAAAAATTAAGTGGATGATTTGTCTAAATTTTGTGACAGTAGATAGTTGATTTTATGGCATATTTCCTAGTAAAATAGAATACATAGAATTTAGGACGTGAGAAAAATTACTTATTTCACTATACGCATTATGTTTACTACATAATTTATTTTTACATATATATTCAAAAGATAAATATTTCAGTTACATGTACCTAAGTAAAAAGGTGCAAGTGGGTAAGGATCACAGCATTCCTCACTTAAACCCAGATTGAATCTCTGTAAGCTTCTTCTAATATTTACAACGTCCTCTGCAGTATTTGCTCAGCTTAACTTCTGTATCTTTATCTGTTAAAATGTTTTCTCGGTAGTATCATTTTGAAAAGAATATTTGGACCCGATACTTAATATTCAGATTGTCTGCATTCCTATCAAACATTATTTGTCTGTGTGTGTTTAATTTTTTATGTATTTTTGTTTATTTATTTTTAGTAAATTGTTACATTATATTGATTTCTTTATTGCTTCGGTAAATATAGTTCAACAATATATGCTTTATAGTTTATCTCATAAATTATATAACATTATTTAGAACAGGATACTCACGTGCAGATTGTTTCTACATTGGCCATCTTGTATTACTAAAAGACCCACATTTTTAAAAGCCAGTTAATTTATTAAACTTTATTTTGGAGAAACACAACATTATCAGAAACAATAACACAATCTTATACAATATAAACACAATAAAAGATATGAGATATAAAATACAAATAAATCCATTACTTAGTTAACGTTTGCTGTAATATGAGTATAATAATTAATGTCATAAAAACCTTTAAAGAAGTAATATTTACTAATAAGCCGTTCCCAACGTGTGTTGTTTAGTTTTTAAGATATGCTATTATTTGCATTAACTATTCAAATAATATATTATTTATATGTTTGCAATATATAGTATTCAAATATTTAATACTATGATTAAGAATTAATATTTATATTTTGATGTTCATAACAAATCATTGTGAGGGTTATATGATATTTAACAGTAATATACATGAGTTTAAACCAAAGTAGGACAAAGACCCCGGTCAATGTAAGTGTACAGTAGTACACTACAGTACGTTTGTGGGTGGGCGGGCGGCTCAATAACACAAAGTGGGTGGGTGGGTGTGTTCATTACTACAGTACAGATATAAGTAGGTGGCTGGGGATTACCACAATATGTGTTTGTGTGCGAGGGTGGGTCCACACCAGTGCACACGTATGAGTGGGCGGGCTGGTCAATACCATAGTTCGCGGGCGGATGGGCGGATGAGTTCACTATCGCAGTACGTATTTGTAGATGAGTTATTCATTACCCTAGTACTAATATGGGTTTGTGATACGGTCGTTACCACATTACGAGTATGGGTGGGTGAATGGATTAATGCCGTAGTACGTGGGTGAGTGGGTAGATGGGTCTTACCTCAATAAGTGTATTGGTGTGTGGATGGGACAATTACGCAGTACTTGAATGGGCAGACGGTTTGATCATTACCGCATTACGTGTAAAGGTTTTTGGATGGGTCATTACTGCAGTACGTGTATGGTAGAGATGTGCAACAAACTCTACTCAAACACATATTTCCTTAATTATGTTGTCTAACTTCTTATTGTTGTGGGCTTATAGTTTATTATATTACAAACAAACTCCATGAATATTGCTGACATAAAACACGTTAATTTTGATTCTGAAATGACTTTCATCGAATAAAAATATATAAACCTACAGTACTTATTAAACCGTGTTCCTGCAGTCACCGTCTTGATGTTCTCGGTCGTGACGTATTAGGTGTATGGGTTCAGGTGGTGCGATGATGGTCTCAGTTCTTTTACGATTTCAGACCTCAGACCTTCTGGTCTAAGGAAGGTAAATGTGGTTTGCCGAAATCGATAGGAAAATATCTGCTAATTTTGTTCAAATTATATTATTTACAATAAAACCAATATATTTTTAATTTTTAACTAGGCCTTTCGCCAGCAAAGCTGGCATCATCAGTTTGCTGGTGAAAGGCCTAGTTAAAAATTAAAAATATATTGGTTTTATTGTAAATTATATAATTTGAACATATTATTAAGTGACCAATATCAACTCTCAACTTCACTGCTAATTTTGTATTTACATTCTACTATTTCTGTTGTGTGACATTCATTTGTATGGTATTATAATTACTATTTTTAATAGAAAACTACACCTTTTTGCAATCCATAAGTAAGCTTAATCTGAATTTGGCATCTTTTTTGTTTACTGCCAAAAAATATGCATTTTTTAGCTATTTTCTTGATTAGAAAAGTTCTGTTATAAGTTTAACAAAATACATAACTGTGTAATTAAATTATGAAACTGTGATTATAAGTTTAGTTGATTAGTAGTAAGTATATAGTATTTACATAATTGGTCTTGCTATCCTAAATATTTATATAATGTATTTAAATAAGCAGATTTTGTTTTAAATTATATTTCAAATTTACCATGAATTTAATTCAATTATCACTTTTACTTTTTTTATTGTACTAAAATATAAATTTGATTTACAATCTCACAAAGGTGATTGGAATAAATATTCTTTAAGTATACTGGACATACTTTGTTGAACTTATCTAATGTTTACAACATTATATATTTATAGTACAAGTAGCCTTACATGGGTAAAAATTAAATGCATACTTTTTACATTCAGGCACCTACTATATGTACTATAAATATATCATAGCTATTTTTAAAAGAAAATTAATTTCCTTGATTCAGTGGGAGTAGTTAAATCATATTATTTTAGTTTTATGAGGAGGTAGCAGTTTAATAAATTCTAGTCGACATGAATATGCAATTCATATAGAACTTACTTAATAGTTCACTGCATATATAAATAACCCTCCCGCCCACCCATACACGAACAGTGGTAATGACCCACCCGCCCACCCATACACGTACAGTGGTAATGCCCCACCCGTCCACCCATACACGTACAGTGGTAATGACCCACCCGTCCTCCCATACACGTACAGTGGTAATGACCCACCCGTCCACCCATACACGTACAGTGGTAATGACCCACCCACCCACCCATACACGTACAGTGGAAATGACCCACCGCCCACCCATACACGTACAGTGGTAATGACCCACTCGTCCACCCATACACGTACAGTGGTAACCGACCAATTTTATGCACCTTATAAACGCATCTGGAAGTAAGATTTATTGTTGAGAAAGTAGCATTTTACGTACAATGGCATTAACCTACCCGCCCACTCATACACGTACAGTGGTATTGACCCACCCACCCACCCATACACGTACAGTGGTATTTATCTACTAATAAATACCACCCACTAATACTTATCACAGTGCGTGTATGGGTGGGCGGGTGGGTCAGTATCACAGTGCGTGTATGGGTGGGCGGGTGGGTCAGTATCACAGTGCTATAAAATGTGGTTATACTCATTCTGTCTTCCACCTGGTCCCGTTCAACACACTCACCAGGGTTAGCAGAAGGATAATATCTGCCTTAAACCATGACTTCATTCTATTGTTCATCTCACTATTACCACTGTACGTGTATGGGCGGGCGGGTGGGTCAATATCACTGTACGTGTATGGGTGGGTGGGTGGGTCAATACCACTGTACGTGTATGGGTGGGCGGGTGGGTCAATACCACTGTACGTGTATGGGTGGGCGGGTGGGTCAGAACCACTGTACGTGTATGGGAGGGCGGGTGGGTCAGTACCACGGTACGTGTATGGGAGGGCGAGTGGGTCAACACCACTGTATTTTTATAACTCACGTATCAAGCATCAGTATTTTTATAACTCACAGTAGTATCCTTTGGAAAGATAAACTTTATGTTTTCTGTCAGTGGATGATATTGCGTGGAATTTGGGGGGATGGTGTTTTTGAAAAAATCATATATTTATCAAAAAAATATATGAATGAACCACAGTTAGCACTGCATTAACTGATGCTTCTGGACATGGTATAGTTCTTTCACCCTTATAGGATATAATATATCAAGTGATTTAATAGGACTATCATGTTTTATGAGAAATTTAACAAAAATGCTTTATGTAATAAAGAGGTAAAAAAGTATTTATTATAAAGCACTCTGTCAAATAAAAATAGCAAGTAATTCACTTGTAGTAAGATACATTTAGTTCTAAACGCATTTCCACTTCACATAACTCAAAAAATGAAAGTAAAAAAAAACTCCACATCACACGTGACAGGAAATCCTCTAGATGGTCCTGATAGTCACCATCCGTCTACACCCAAACCCTATTTAAAATAAAAGTACACTCAAACCATAAAAAAATTGACTTGAAACCAAGGACTTGTATATAGTTAGACAGGAGTGCTTGTCATTAAAATACCTGGTGATCCACATCACGATGTATTTAACCTAGTTCCCACTAACTTGTGATACAACGCAGATTACGTGTTCAGACAAAATTAACTTGAAACCTATATGACCACTAGCTGTACCCGCCCACTTCGCCGGTGATAATCACAAACAAATATTGATTTTAATTATATAATTGAAATGTTCAGTAAGCTATCAGTTTACACTGCATACCATTTATATCCAATTCAGAACAGCTAATGTTATGTATAATGTAATTCTGCACTTAATTATTTTTAATTTAAAATGTTTAGCTTACCAAAACGTTATTAGATTTTTTTTATTTAACATATGTAAATCAATGAAAATATAGCTCTATAAGAATATTATTGGAATTTTGGAGGCCCGAGAGACTGAATCCTAAGGTCAAGGAGGAAAATCATTTCTTGGTGAGTTTCTAGGCGCCAATATAAACCTATGTACAAAATGTCAGGTCAATTGGACATATAGTTTTGGAAAAATATTGATGAGTGGTAAATGGCTCTTACATAATTATTACAGTAAAACAGTATAAGCTTACTTTGAGATGGAGCAAAGTAGGGCAATTATGGCTGTATGCAAATTTATACTGTAATATTGCTATTCAATCAGATGTTTCTTGTAGTTTACAAACTTTGATTGTCTAAAATAATCTGAAAGTCTACTTTTAGAGGCCATAAAGTACGACAATGGTCTCTAAATAAATTAAATGTCGGGGTTCTCTCAGTGTTTAGCCAGGTCCGATGAACTGGCTATACATGTGTTGAAATTAAATTTAAAATTGTCCAATTGAAATCTATTTTTTCTCATAGATAAAAAGTTTCAAAGTCTAGACTAATCTGTAAGTCTACTTTTAGAGGGAACATATTACTGTAGTTGACTCTGAATCAGTAAAATATACGGTTACTCGCCATATTTAGCCGAGTCCTGTGAATTGGCTATACATTTGGTCAAATTACATTGTACATTTTCCGATTAAAATAAGATTGTTCTCTTAGACAAAAATGTTTCAAAGTCTAGAGAAATCTGTCAGTCTACTTTTAGAGGGCACAAAGTACAATATTTTACTCTGAATCAATAAAATATTGTGTTTATAGCCACATTTAGCCATGTCCTATAATCTGGCTATGTGGGCTTAAAAACTAAATTGTTAATTTTCCGATTGAAAACAGTTTTTTTTTCATAGATAACAAAGTGTCATAGTCTAGAAAAATCTGTAAGTCTACTTTTAGAGGGCATAAAGTACGGTAATTGACGGAATCAGTGAAATATCGAGTTTTTTGCCATATTTAGCCATGGCTGTACATGTGTTCAGATTAAACTACATATTTTACCATTGAATACAGTATGTTTACCTAGATAACAAAGTTTCACAGTCTAGAAAAATTTGTAAGTCTACTCTTAGAGGCCGTAAATTAATCAATTTGATTTACACGCACAAATTGGAAATCTAGCTCTACCTAAAGACGAAGGAGATGAGATAGTGCAAAAAGTCATAGGCCAAAAGTTGTATATCGTCTCAAATCAGGTACAGAAAATGGTGTTAGTTTTGCTATATAATCGTTTATTTAGTCACTACAGTCCAATAAGAGAAACGCTGTTTTAGGCATTTAACATGTTTGGTACTGTAAAGGCAATTCGATTTACTAAGAATTGTTCAAAATCTCTTCTTATTGCACATCTGCAGCATAAGACTTTTGATCCGACAACATTTCAGCCTCGTAGGCTTAGTACTGTTTTAGTTACAGTGATGAGTGAATGAGTGAGTGGTATTTGTCTTTTATAGGTATATTTCAAGAAAATTGAAGCACGTTCTCTTTGAAATAATGTCATAGATGGTTAAAACGGACCCGTAAACTAAACCTATCCTGTTTTACTAAGGTTCAGCGACATGCCATTGTCTTTAGCTCACCTCACAACCTTTTATTTAACGTTCTAATATCATTTTGATAAGTTTCCTTAGGTCAGAATAAATCTTGTACTTGTCTGTATATTTTGAATGAGCAAATGTCTTATCAACATAAGTTGTTGCAATTGGTTTTTGATGAGCTAATTATTTTCTAACTTTATAATCAAAATTTGTTAATGTACCTTCCCTTGAGACAGGAAAAAAAGGTTTTTTTAATCGTTTGACTACTACATTAGTTTAAACTTGTCGCCTTATGAAGTAGTGAATTAAGCTTATTTTAAATCAACCACAAGACAAAACCGTTCAAAATACAAATTAAATTTTTTATAACTACGTTATTATACATAACTTAAGGGATTAAGGTGTTTCTCGTTAAAAAAATTAAAAAAATATTTATAATTTAAAATAAAATACTTGACCCTTTTTACCTCTAAAATTATAAAAAATTTTAAATTTTTTTTAAGATGGAAAACATCTTATTCCCTACAGTTGTGTATAAAACTTAGTTATAAAAAATTTGTACTTTCAATGGTTTTGTCTTGTAATTAATTTAAAATCAACCACTTCATAAGCCCACAAGTTCTATTTAATGTAGTGGTTAAAAATTAAAAAAAAGTCTGTCTTAAGGGAAGGTGCATTAACTAATTTTGGTTATAAAATTGGAAAATAATTAACTCACCAAAAACCGATTAAACCACCTTAATGCCTCTTGAGTAATCTTATTAACTCAGATGAGAATCAGTTAGTATACCAGGACGCTCTCTATCATTTTTGTGGTGTATTAATTTTTATTTACAGTAAATATATATATTTTTTTTAAATAAGAACTAGTGATGAATAAATACATTTTTATTAGGAATAATAAACGATTATATTGCCGTAGCTGTTTGTTGTTTCATTGTTGTTTAGATTATTGTAGCTTGCTTCTAAGATAAATAAGTCGCATATTTGTATTTGTAAAGGTTGCCTAACTCTAGATACTGAATAAATGCCTGCCGTAAGCCACCTATATATTTTACACTATTTTTTAAATATTATATACAGTAATCATAAATACCCTCATTGTGGTCCTTGCCGACAAGCTTTGCTAGGCTTGAAAAGGCCACACATTTGTAACGCCTTGTAAACTTTAAATAAATAAAACATCGTTAAAAGAAATCATTACTTTTTAAATTTGTCATGCAAATATAACGTACTTAAATTAGTGGTATTAGGTGGTCTTGAGAGAAACTATATGAAATGTAATTAAAATCATTCAACTGCAATAATATTGTAGTACCGAACCATGTCAGACTGAATTTCATTTTTGGATTGGATAAGAAGGTAATATTAACCTATATTAGTTAAAATGAAATGTTTATTTATACATTTTTGAGTTAACGATGTGTTTAAAAAACTATCAATAGTATAGAGTAAAAGTGTATAATATATTTGTGTGATTACAGGCCTGGTTGGTTTTTATATGGGTGTACTTGCATTTTGAATTCATTAGGCTAAAGGCACATTTTAAAATTTCATCAAGAAAGACAATCAAGCAAAGGTATTTAACTTTGCACTAGCCAATTACTAAGACGAAATTAAAATAGTCAATCAATGTTGTAATAGTGCCCAAACAAACGTTAGTTAAAAATAAATTTCATTTTTTTTAAATGGACCCCAATATATTATGAAATTCTTGTTTAATAAATGTTACTATACAGTGTCATTATATAGCCTACTACTCTTTTGTTAGAATTTAATTAAAACACTGTCAGCAGTTCTTGTTTGACAAAATGTGCAATAATGTCGTGAAAAACGAACGAGACAGTTTCACGAACTAAAGCAATATATCTGGCAGTTCATTAAGCATTCCAGTTGAAATACATTAACTTTATTTACATTGGGGTTTTTATGAGTGTTAACTTTTAAAATAGTTAAACATATGTTTCATACTAATAAAGTGTACAGCAATTAATGTTCTATTTCTCTTCCTCAGAATATTAACAATTACGAAATAGCAGTTTTAAACAATTACCATATGCATTGTACAGTTTAAATATAAGTAATAATATTTGATTATTAAGTAATAAATATAGTGAAATAATAGGTGATTCATGTTTTACGTAAATCCTTACATTCCAACAGACATTTATTGTAAAAGTTAAATGAGGAAGACTATAAAATGTTTTATGCGTTTACAAAAACATTGCCCAAATTCTTCATATTCTGAACTTAAATGTTTCTAAAAATAATAAATTTTAGTGGCAATATACGTTTCACAAAATATCCACTTTATTGTTGGCTTAATATACACGTAGTTATTTAAATTATTAGTAGTGTAAATATAAGAGTTCTAGACCCAGTCTCGGGTATCTTCGGCTCTCGGATTCAAGATGGCGACCACCTTCGGGCATCTTCGGGAGTTGATATTTTCTGATGGTTCAAGGCTCACTTTTTTTTGGTCACGTGACCGGATCCAAGATGGCGGCCGGGACCAAGATGGCGGCCGGATCCAAGATGGCGGCCGGAACCAAGATGGCGGCCGGAACAAAGATGGCGGCCGGAACCAAGATGGCGGCCGGAACCAAGATGGCAGCCGGAACCAAGATGGCGGCCAGAACCAAGATCGCGGCCGGGACCAAGATGGCGGCGTAGTGGTACCAACCTCTGTGGGAATTTTCCCTACCAAAATTTCCCTCCAAATTCTTAAATTTCCCTCACATTTCCCACATCATACTATATAAAATGCACTTTTTATCCAATATGACGTCATGAAATACAAAAGATGGCGACAGGATCCAAGATGGCGACCGGAAGTGGACCGGAAGTGACCGGAAATGGACCGGAGGTGACCGGAAGTGACCGGAAGTAGACCGGAAGTGGACCGGAAGTGACCGGAAGTGGACCGGAGGTGACCGGAAGTGACCGGAAGTAGACCGGAAGTGGACCATAGGTGACCGGAAGTGACCGGAAATGGACCGGAGGTGACCGGAAGTGACCGGAAGTTGACCGGAAGTGGACCGGAAGTGACCGGTAGTGACCGGAAGTGGACCAGAAGTGAACCGGAAGTGGACCCAAGATGACCGTCCGAAACGGAAGCAGTGGTACCAACCCCCGTGGGAATCTTCCCCTCTAAACTTCCCTCCAAATTCCCAAATTTCCCTTACATTTCCCACACCATACTATATAAAATACACTTCTACCCTTTTCCTGTTATACTATATAAAATGCTTTCTTGTACTTTCAACGACCGTCAGCTACCTTCGTACACGTCAGCTGCTGGTCCGGCACGCATGCACGTTGTTACTCTACTCATATATACACTATAACACACGTAATATTTCACATACTCTATGTGACCGACGCGATCACAGCGCACCTAGCGGCAATACCGATCGACCGCAGCGCACCTAGCGACCACACCGGTGTGTGGGTGGTGCATGCGCAAGGACTTGCTACTCTGTGGCAATATACACTATAACAAATGTATTTCTTCATACATACACTATAACAAATGTCGATTACACTCTGTGCAAATGCGCACCTGGTAGCAAAATTAAGCGCATCCACTCGGAAACATGGCGCCTTCAGAAGGGAAGTCCCCCCCCCTTCTTAAAATCCCTCGTAATACTATATAAAATACACTCCTAACCTTTTCACCGTTATACTATATAATATACTTTCGTGTACTTCCAACGACTACCTTCGTACGCTCTTCATCCGTCAGCTACTGGTCTGGCGCGCATGCGCACCCATATGCTACACTCTGATTGGTTGCCTCCCTACTTTACAAGTAATCTTTCTTACATACACCGTTAGCCTACCTATTTCAAATTATTTTGAATGTTTTATAAATACACTGGTAACATGCGCTCTTAACTCCAGGTACTGATATACGGCTTCCTACCACCGTTACCTACCTATACTTATCTATCTAATCATGGTTGGGTACATACTTAACAATCTATTCAACCCACAATACACGGTTTATTTAAAAATTAAGGGCAGCTATATTTAATACAATGTTAACCTTTTAGTCCTTTAACTCCCATCTACTTAACTTCATATCAAACACACCCGACATCCTTCAAATTTAATACGCTAGCTTAACACTCTTACCCATACCTTACCGGACTATTCAACCTAAAGTACTTTAACTGTACTTACAGACGGTGACAAAGTGGCCAATCACAATCACCTAACGGGCGAGTTCTTAGGACCCGCCCACAATTCTTGCAATCTAAATTACAAAGTTCCCGACCACATCCCAGTCTTTTTCCATAACCTCAGAGGTTATGACTGCCACCATCTTATCCAAGGGTTAGGTAAAGTCAAAGAAGAAAAACTGTCATGTATCGCTACTACTAGCGAACGGTACATTTCAGTCACCCTTGGGTCACTAGGATTTTTGGATTCCTTACAGTTCCTAAACGCTTCTTTGGACACACTCGTGTCCAACCTAGTCACCGACGGGGCTTCCAAATTCCAAATTTTAGGGCAGTGTATGACCAACACTGAACTACTTCTACGCAAAGGTGTCTTTCCCTATTCTTACATGACGGATGAATCTAAATTCAATGATACTGAACTTCCTCCCAAGGAGGCGTTCTACAACGACTTGACTCAAACACACATATCCGATGATGACTACACACACGCACAAGCTGTATGGACTGCCTTTGGTATGACAACCTTAAAAGAGTACCATGACCTCTATCTACTTACAGACGTACTATTACTTGCTGACGTTTTTGAAAACTTTAGGACGACCAGTATGACGTACTATGGCATTGACCCGTGTAACGTCTACTCTGCCCCTAGACTGGCATGGAATTCCATGCTAAAGATGACTGACGTAAAACTCGAACTACTTACAGACATTGACCACCACCTCTTCGTTGAGTCTGGGATCCGGGGTGGTGTCTCCATGATACCTAACCGGCACGCCCAGGCCAACAACCCCTACCTACCCAACTTTGACTCGTCGAAACCAACTAATTACTTACTCTACCTAGACTGCAACAACTTGTACGGAACCAGTATGTCCGATAGACTCCCAGAGTCTGATTTTAAATGGATCGACCCACAAGCCACTGACTTTACAAAAGTACCCGACGACTCCGACATTGGTTACATCTTAGAAGTGGACCTGCACTACCCTGACCACTTACACGACTTACATTCCGACTTTCCACTGGCCCCCGAACGTAAAGTAGTGACAGACGATATGCTTTCCCCATACTGTAAGGACCTACTTGACGAACTAAACTATAAACCCGCCAAGACCGAAAAAATACTAACTACTCTATGTGACAAAACCAAATACGTTGTACACTACAAGACTCTAAAACTATACCTACGACTTGTACTGACTAACATCCATAGAGTTCTTAGTTTTAAACAGTCCGCCTGGCTTGCACCATTCATCAACTTCAACACAGAAAAAAGAAAAGAAGCTAAAAATAATTTCGAAAAAGATTTCTTTAAATTAATGAACAACGCTACGTACGGGAAATCCTTGGAAAATGTTAGGTCGCGTATTGATTTTAAATTGGTCACTAACGAAAAGCAATTGGTCAAATGGACAGCTAGTCTCAAACTAAAAACATTCTTCGCATACAACAAAGATATCGCGGGATTGGCATTGAAAAAACAAACAATCTTCTTAAACAGACCCATTTATGTCGGGTTCTCAGTATTGGAAATCTCAAAATTCATGTATAACTTTCACTATAATTGGGCAATAGCAAAGTACGGGAAGAATATAAAGCTTTGCATGACCGATACCGATTCACTGTTTTACAATGTTTACACACCAGACGTTTACGCTGACATAAAAAAAGAACTTCACCTTTTCGATACATCAGACTACCCACCTAGCCACCCCTGCTACAGTATTTCAAATAAAAAAGCATTAGGAAAATTTAAGGATGAAATGAATGGAAAACCACTAGTAGAGATCGTTGGCCTTAGAGCTAAATGTTACTCTATTCTAAATTATGATATGCAGGAAAAGAAGGTAGCCAAAGGCGTCCCCCGAGTAGCAATAAAGAAACAACTAAAACACGACCAATATAAACAATGTCTTTTTCATCACATCTTAAAAACAACATCCGCGTTAAACATTAGAAGTGAAAAACACAACATATACACACAGAATATTTCAAAATTATCACTTTCCCCATTCGACGACAAACGTTACATTTTGGAAAACGGCATTGACACAGTAGCATACGGACATCACATCATCAACAAAAAACGAGCTGTAGAACACGATCACGACTACATTAACAAAAAACTAAAACTCACCCATAACTCAAACAGTAACTTTGAAACAGAAAAACAATAATATATACACTTCAAACATAAAAATTAATAAAAGAACAACTAAAAAAAAAAAAACAGAACGTCCTTCCAGAACCCTTACCTCCTTCCTTTCCCTCATCCTGTTCTTATTGTGTCACTTGCATATGACACCAATTCCACTACATCGGAACTCTGTTAAACTCTTCTAAAATATATACCACAACAACACTTTGAAAACACAATATCGTTCACGTCACAAAGGCGAAATATCAGCTTGCTTTTTATTGTTAATAATACAAAGATTATATACTTTCAACTACTAGAAAAGCAATGGAATGAGATTGTAACCCATGATTACTAATATGTCCGTAGAAACCCAATTTACAGCATTGGATGGGCCCGACCCAACCATAGTGCAATGTAAAAACCTCATACTGGGTGAACCTTCTTCTTGATTATGGTAACTCCTACGCCAGGTAAGTAATTTTAAGTTAGTTTTGAGTAAACTCTTTTACCATCAACCTTTAAAAAACATCCCATAAAGTAAATTCTGTTATAATACGAACACTTTTGTGAGCTTACATAACTTCAATTTATTAACAGCTATCTCCAGCTCCGAGTGATAGAATACCGTACCATCGAGGTGAGGGCGGCCCAAATTCAATAAAAAAGCCTGACTGTTTTCCAAGGCGGCCGTAAAACGCGTAAGACCTGAATCAGTCCTGCAGCTTGGGGCTGGATTAATCTCCGTAAGACCTCGAGTGGCAGTCTGGGCCCTCGTAAGGTACATGTATGATTGAATGGCTGGATAGTATCCATAGGTGAGGGAGAGAGGCTTACAAAAAGAAAAAAACACAAATAAATAAAAAAAAAAAACAAAAAAAAAGAACCAAAAAATAATAAAACAAATGTACATATATAAACCCCTTTGTAAGTCTGTACGTCACATTGAAAGGCTTCTCTAAGTAAAGTGATGTCTTTACTTACTAAGGGAACCAAAAATATAAAAAGTAAATAACTAAATAATACTGGGAGGTAGCATTTTGTTATGGAGTGGCTATCACCGTAACTTGCGATGGTTGGGGCAAGTTACATTAAACTACCCGTGGGGGTTACCAGACCTCTATCGGGAGCGTCCCATGGGAATTGGGCAATGCCCTTAAGTTTTGCCTTCAGCTCACTTAAGGGTAGTGAGGAATTAAACACTCACCGTGAAAGAAAACTGGTTAAATAAAAAACAAACACATTAAAGAGAGATCGAGAATCAAGAAGTACTGTACGGTACAACTTTCTAAAAGAAGAGTAAATTATGTCCAAAAGTAAGAAAAAATCAAAGATACATACAAATTTCAGAAAACTTTACATAAAAATGTAATTGTTGAAAAATGTCTCAAATCAATGAAGAACTACCAACATACTAGTCTCCAAATGCCTTAAAATTTAGTTAAAATCTCAATAAATAGGGATATTTACGTACAAAATATGTTATAATTCCCTAAAAGCATTTAAATTCAGTGTCATAACAATAATATTTGTCCTAAACATTTAAAATCCCTTTAAAATACTCTTATAGAACCTTTATAAACTTAGTTTGAGTTCAAAACAACATACAAAACTAATATAACACATGTAAATTAATTGTTTTACTTACATAATTTTCCAATTGACCCAAAACAGATGACAATAGGAATAAATTCTCTATAATGTTCACATTTTAAGTCTGGTTTTAACAAAACTCAGTACTATTGATTGTTTGCGTACTAAACAAATAAACGAATAGTTACTTGAAATGTCTCTATTGTAGAAACTTTGACATTAACAATAAGAAAGTTTAGTTCCTTTTAGTTGTAATATACTCGATCAGAAAATGTATATACACCACCCTCAGAGACCCAAACACACACACATGAACAACCTACCTACCTACCTACAAACATTCATCACTCTTGACTTCTCATCTACCTACTCAACACACAAAAGACCAACCACACACTCTTTATACAAGACTCTTAGTTGGTCGCCCATCAACTCATCATACATCACCTCTGATACATCATTCACTTGAACATTACATAAAACCTCAGATTGACACCCATCATTCATGGAAGACCTACCTACCAAACATACAACTTGACTGACCACCCACCTACACATCACACACAGTACTCTCGATAGATCACTTAACTACCTATTACATGAAGCCTCCAATTGACTCAAAATCCTAACATTCATGAACAACCAACCTCCCAAACATACGACTCAACCACCAACAAAAACAAGACTTCACGTATAACCACTCATTTAATATGCAAGACCAACCACACACCATACAATCATAACTTAACATGAACAACCCACCTACCACCTACGTAACATCCAACACTCTTGACTTACCACTCACATACTCAACACACAGATAGACTACATAACCAACCATTACATAAAACCCTAGATCGACACCTATCATTCATGGAAGACCTACCTACCAAACATACAACTTGATTGACCACCCACCTACACACCACACATTCATCTTGATAATCCATTCACCCTCCCATAAAAAGACTCTTGTCAGACTATTTACTTACCATACAAGACACCACACAATCTACACCAACCATCTACCTACTCAACACACAAAAGACCAACCACACACCCTACATATAAGACTCTTGGTTGGTCGCCCACCAACTCAACATACAACACCTCTGATACACCATTCACTTGAACATTACATAAAACCTTGGACTGACACCAATCATTCATGGTAGACCTACCTTCCAAACATACAACTTGACCGACCACCCAGCTACACATCACACACAGTACTCTCGATAGATTACTTAACTACCTATTACATGAAGCCTCCGATTGACTCACAATCCTAACATCCATGAACAACCAACCTTCCAAACATACGACTCGACCACCAACAAAAAACAAGACTTCATGTATATCCACCCATTTAACATACAAGACCAACCACACACCATACAATCATGACTTAACATGAACAACCCACCTACCACCTACGTAACATCAAACACTCTTGTCTTACTACTCACCTACTCAACACACAGATAGACTTCGTAACCAACCATTACATAAAACCGTAGATCGACACCCAACATTCATGGATGACCTACCTACTATACACACGACTTGACCACCTCTCCAAAGCACATGACTTTCGAAGGACCACCTACCAAACATACAAGAACAACCACACAACATAGAGGCATGACCTAACAGTCAACCCACCTACTCAACATATAACACCTCTGATACACCATCCACTTGAACATTACTCACCTGTGATAAACCACCCACTAATCAACACACATGAACAACCTACCTACTCAACATTCTACACTCTTGACTAACCATCTACCTACTCAACACACACAGTACTCTCTATAGACTACATAACTACCCATTTACATAAAACCTTAGATTGACTCAATACATTCATGGATGACCTACCTACCAAACATTCGACTTGACCACCTTTCCAAAGCATAAGACTTTTAAAGGACCACCAACCAAACATACAAGAACAACTACACACCATACAGGTATGACCTAACAGTCCACCCATCCACTTGAACATTACTCTCCTGTGATAGTCCATCCACTTAACCAACACACATCACTCTTAATAGACCAATCCACCTACCTCTACACACACGATTCCTTAGGACACACCCTACACCCACCACTCATCCTACAGACAAAACTCCTAGAGAACTACCCATTCACCACAAAAACACTATTGCTTCATATAATCATGTTTTAAAATAACATTATTACACTATAAGATAGGTTTAATATAGCTAAAGACCTAAAATGTTTCATAAAATTCTGTTTTGTCTAGATATACGAGAGCCGTTGATGGAAAACATCCAAACTAAACATAGAAAATAAGAATCAGCTAATAGTTTAATAGAAATTCTGCTATACAACTAAAAATACGAGAGAAAGTTAAGTTTAAAAACAATGAACATAGAAAAAGTTGGGTTTAAAAAAAATGAACATAGAAAAAAATAGGTTTAAAAAAATTAAACATAGAAAAAGTTAGGTTAGTAAACATCAGAAAAGTTCAGTTAAAATTGATTTTTAACTGAACTTTTCGGAAAAGTAAGGATAGCAATCAACCTTTCGGTTGATTGTTAGACTTACTTTTCTGATGTTTGCTAACCTAACTTTTTCTATGTTTAATTTTTTTAAACCTAACTTTTTCTATGTTCATTTTTTTTTAAACCCAACTTTTTCTATGTTCATTGTTTTTAAACTTAACTTTCTCTCGTATTTTTAGTTGTATAGCAGAATTTCTATTAAACTATTAGCTGATTCTTATTTTCTATGTTTAGTTTGGATGTTTTCCATCAACGGCTCTCGTATATCTAGACAAAACAGAATTTTATGAAACATTTTAGGTCTTTAGCTATATTAAACCTATCTTATAGTGTAATAATGTTATTTTAAAACATGATTATATGAAGCAATAGTGTTTTTGTGGTGAATGGGTAGTTCTCTAGGAGTTTTGTCTGTAGGATGAGTGGTGGGTGTAGGGTGTGTCCTAAGGAATCGTGTGTGTAGAGGTAGGTGGATTGGTCTATTAAGAGTGATGTGTGTTGGTTAAGTGGATGGACTATCACAGGAGAGTAATGTTCAAGTGGATGGGTGGACTGTTAGGTCATACCTGTATGGTGTGTAGTTGTTCTTGTATGTTTGGTTGGTGGTCCTTTAAAAGTCTTATGCTTTGGAAAGGTGGTCAAGTCGAATGTTTGGTAGGTAGGTCATCCATGAATGTATTGAGTCAATCTAAGGTTTTATGTAAATGGGTAGTTATGTAGTCTATAGAGAGTACTGTGTGTGTTGAGTATGTAGATGGTTAGTCAAGAGTGTAGAATGTTGAGTAGGTAGGTTGTTCATGTGTGTTGATTAGTGGGTGGTCTATCACAGGTGAGTAATGTTCAAGTGGATGGTGTATCAGAGGTGTTATATGTTGAGTAGGTGGGTTGACTGTTAGGTCATGCCTCTATGTTATGTGGTTGTTCTTGTATGTTTGGTAGGTGGTCCTTCGAAAGTCATGTGCTTTGGAGAGGTGGTCAAGTCGTGTGTATAGTAGGTAGGTCATCCATGAATGTTGGGTGTCGATCTACGGTTTTATGTAATGGTTGGTTACGAAGTCTATCTGTGTGTTGAGTAGGTGAGTGGTAAGTCAAGAGTGTTGGATGTTACGTAGGTGGTAGGTGGGTTGTTCATGTTAAGTCATGATTGTATGGTGTGTGGTTGGTCTTGTATGTTAAATGGGTGGATATACATTTATTTTTGTTTTTTGTATCTTGTTTTTTGTTGGTGGTCGAGTCGTATGTTTGGAAGGTTGGTTGTTCATGGATGTTAGGATTGTGAGTCAATCGGAGGCTTCATGTAATAGGTAGTTAAGTAATCTATCGAGAGTACTGTGTGTGATGTGTAGCTGGGTGGTCGGTCAAGTTGTATGTTTGGAAGGTAGGTCTACCATGAATGATTGGTGTCAGTCCAAGGTTTTATGTAATGTTCAAGTGAATGGTGTATCAGAGGTGTTGTATGTTGAGTTGGTGGGCGACCAACCAAGAGTCTTATATGTAGGGTGTGTGGTTGGTCTTTTGTGTGTTGAGTAGGTAGATGGTTGGTGTAGATTGTGTGGTGTCTTGTATGGTAAGTAAATAGTCTGACAAGAGTCTTTTTATGGGAGGGTGAATGGATTATCAAGATGAATGTGTGGTGTGTAGGTGGGTGGTCAATCAAGTTGTATGTTTGGTAGGTAGGTCTTCCATGAATGATAGGTGTCGATCTAGGGTTTTATGTAATGGTTGGTTATGTAGTCTATCTGTGTGTTGAGTATGTGAGTGGTAAGTCAAGAGTGTTGGATGTTACGTAGGTGGTAGGTGGGTTGTTCATGTTAAGTTATGATTGTATGGTGTGTGGTTGGTCTTGCATATTAAATGAGTGGTTATACGTGAAGTCTTGTTTTTGTTGGTGGTTGAGTCGTATGTTTGGGAGGTTGGTTGTTCATGAATGTTAGGATTTTGAGTCAATTGGAGGCTTCATGTAATAGGTAGTTAAGTGATCTATCGAGAGTACTGTGTGTGATGTGTAGGTGGGTGGTCAGTCAAGTTGTATGTTTGGTAGGTAGGTCTTCCATGAATGATGGGTGTCAATCTGAGGTTTTATGTAATGTTCAAGTGAATGATGTATCAGAGGTGATGTATGATGAGTTGATGGGCGACCAACTAAGAGTCTTGTATAAAGAGTGTGTGGTTGGTCTTTTGTGTGTTGAGTAGGTAGATGAGAAGTCAAGAGTGATGAATGTTTGTAGGTAGGTAGGTAGGTTGTTCATGTGTGTGTGTTTGGGTCTCTGAGGGTGGTGTATATACATTTTCTGATCGAGTATATTACAACTAAAAGGAACTAAACTTTCTTATTGTTAATGTCAAAGTTTCTACAATAGAGACATTTCAAGTAACTATTCGTTTATTTGTTTAGTACGCAAACAATCAATAGTACTGAGTTTTGTTAAAACCAGACTTAAAATGTGAACATTATAGAGAATTTATTCCTATTGTCATCTGTTTTGGGTCAATTGGAAAATTATGTAAGTAAAACAATTAATTTACATGTGTTATATTAGTTTTGTATGTTGTTTTGAACTCAAACTAAGTTTATAAAGGTTCTATAAGAGTATTTTAAAGGGATTTTAAATGTTTAGGACAAATATTATTGTTATGACACTGAATTTAAATGCTTTTAGGGAATTATAACATATTTTGTACGTAAATATCCCTATTTATTGAGATTTTAACTAAATTTTAAGGCATTTGGAGACTAGTATGTTGGTAGTTCTTCATTGATTTGAGACATTTTTCAACAATTACATTTTTATGTAAAGTTTTCTGAAATTTGTATGTATCTTTGATTTTTTCTTACTTTTGGACATAATTTACTCTTCTTTTAGAAAGTTGTACCGTACAGTACTTCTTGATTCTCGATCTCTCTTTAATGTGTTTGTTTTTTATTTAACCAGTTTTCTTTCACGGTGAGTGTTTAATTCCTCACTACCCTTAAGTGAGCTGAAGGCAAAACTTAAGGGCATTGCCCAATTCCCATGGGACGCTCCCGATAGAGGTCTGGTAACCCCCACGGGTAGTTTAATGTAACTTGCCCCAACCATCGCAAGTTACGGTGATAGCCACTCCATAACAAAATGCTACCTCCCAGTATTATTTAGTTATTTACTTTTTATATTTTTGGTTCCCTTAGTAAGTAAAGACATCACTTTACTTAGAGAAGCCTTTCAATGTGACGTACAGACTTACAAAGGGGTTTATATATGTACATTTGTTTTATTATTTTTTGGTTCTTTTTTTTTGTTTTTTTTTTTTTATTTATTTGTGTTTTTTTCTTTTTGTAAGCCTCTCTCCCTCACCTATGGATACTATCCAGCCATTCAATCATACATGTACCTTACGAGGGCCCGGACTGCGACTCGAGGTCTTACGGAGATTAATCCAGCCCCAAGCTGCAGGACTGATTCAGGTCTTACGCGTTTTACGGCCGCCTTGGAAAACAGTCAGGCTTTTTTATTGAATTTGGGCCGCCCTCACCTCGATGGTACGGTATTCTATCACTCGGAGCTGGAGATAGCTGTTAATAAATTGAAGTTATGTAAGCTCACAAAAGTGTTCGTATTATAACAGAATTTACTTTATGGGATGTTTTTTAAAGGTTGATGGTAAAAGAGTTTACTCAAAACTAACTTAAAATTACTTACCTGGCGTAGGAGTTACCGTAATCAAGAAGAAGGTTCACCCAGTATGAGGTTTTTACATTGCACTACGGTTGGGTCGGGCCCATCCAATGCTGTAAATTGGGTTTCTACGGACATATTAGTAACCATGGGTTACAATCTCATTCCATTGCTTTTCTAGTAGTTGAAAGTATATAATCTTTGTATTATTAACAATAAAAAGCAAGCTGATATTTCGCCTTTGTGACGTGAACGATATTGTGTTTTCAAAGTGTTGTTGTGGTATATATTTTAGAAGAGTTTAACAGAGTTCCGATGTAGTGGAATTGGTGTCATATGCAAGTGACACAATAAGAACAGGATGAGGGAAAGGAAGGAGGTAAGGGTTCTGGAAGGACGTTCTGTTTTTTTTTTTTTAGTTGTTCTTTTATTAATTTTTATGTTTGAAGTGTATATATTATTGTTTTTCTGTTTCAAAGTTACTGTTTGAGTTATGGGTGAGTTTTAGTTTTTTGTTAATGTAGTCGTGATCGTGTTCTACAGCTCGTTTTTTGTTGATGATGTGATGTCCGTATGCTACTGTGTCAATGCCGTTTTCCAAAATGTAACGTTTGTCGTCGAATGGGGAAAGTGATAATTTTGAAATATTCTGTGTGTATATGTTGTGTTTTTCACTTCTAATGTTTAACGCGGATGTTGTTTTTAAGATGTGATGAAAAAGACATTGTTTATATTGGTCGTGTTTTAGTTGTTTCTTTATTGCTACTCGGGGGACGCCTTTGGCTACCTTCTTTTCCTGCATATCATAATTTAGAATAGAGTAACATTTAGCTCTAAGGCCAACGATCTCTACTAGTGGTTTTCCATTCATTTCATCCTTAAATTTTCCTAATGCTTTTTTATTTGAAATACTGTAGCAGGGGTGGCTAGGTGGGTAGTCTGATGTATCGAAAAGGTGAAGTTCTTTTTTTATGTCAGCGTAAACGTCTAGTGTGTAAACATTGTAAAACAGTGAATCGGTATCGGTCATGCAAAGCTTTATATTCTTCCCGTGCTTTGCTATTGCCCAATTATAGTGAAAGTTATACATGATGAATTTTGAGATTTCCAATACTGAGAACCCGACATAAATGGGTCTGTTTAAGAAGATTGTTTGTTTTTTCAATGCCAATCCCGCGATATCTTTGTTGTATGCGAAGAATGTTTTGAGTCTGGGACTAGCTGTCCATTTGACCAATTGCTTTTCGTTAGTGACCAATTTAAAATCAATACGCGACCTAACATTTTCCAAGGATTTCCCGTACATAGCGTTGTTCATTAATTTAAAGAAATCTTTTTCGAAATTATTTTTAGCTTCTTTTCTTTTTTCTGTGTTGAAGTTGATGAATGGTGCAAGCCAGGCGGACTGTTTAAAACTAAGAACTCTATGGATGTTAGTCAGTACAAGTCGTAGGTATAGTTTTAGAGTCCTGTAGTGTACAACGTATTTGGTTTTGTCACATAGAGTAGTTAGTATTTTTTCGGTCTTGGCGGGTTTATAGTTTAGTTCGTCAAGTAGGTCCTTACAGTATGGGGAAAGCATATCGTCTGTCACTACTTTACGTTCGGGGGCCAGTGGAAAGTCGGAATGTAAGTCGTGTAAGTGGTCAGGGTAGTGCAGGTCCACTTCTAAGATGTAACCAATGTCGGAGTCGTCGGGTACTTTTGTAAAGTCAGTGGCTTGTGGGTCGATCCATTTAAAATCAGACTCTGGGAGTCTATCGGACATACTGGTTCCGTACAAGTTGTTGCAGTCTAGGTAGAGTAAGTAATTAGTTGGTTTCGACGAGTCAAAGTTGGGTAGGTAGGGGTTGTTGGCCTGGGCGTGCCGGTTAGGTATCATGGAGACACCACCCCGGATCCCAGACTCAACGAAGAGGTGGTGGTCAATGTCTGTAAGTAGTTCGAGTTTTACGTCAGTCATCTTTAGCATGGAATTCCATGCCAGTCTAGGGGCAGAGTAGACGTTACACGGGTCAATGCCGTAGTACGTCATACTGGTCGTCCTAAAGTTTTCAAAAACGTCAGCAAGTAATAGTACGTCTGTAAGTAGGTAGAGGTCATGGTACTCTTTCAAGGTTGTCATACCAAAGGCAGTCCATACAGCTTGTGCGTGTGTGTAGTCATCGTCGGATATGTGTGTTTGAGTCAAGTCGTTGTAGAACGCCTCCTTGGGAGGAAGTTCAGTATCATTGAATTTAGATTCATCCGTCATGTAAGAATAGGGAAAGACACCTTTGCGTAGAAGTAGTTCAGTGTTGGTCATACACTGCCCTAAAATTTGGAATTTGGAAGCCCCGTCGGTGACTAGGTTGGACACGAGTGTGTCCAAAGAAGCGTTTAGGAACTGTAAGGAATCCAAAAATCCTAGTGACCCAAGGGTGACTGAAATGTACCGTTCGCTAGTAGTAGCGATACATGACAGTTTTTCTTCTTTGACTTTACCTAACCCTTGGATAAGATGGTGGCAGTCATAACCTCTGAGGTTATGGAAAAAGACTGGGATGTGGTCGGGAACTTTGTAATTTAGATTGCAAGAATTGTGGGCGGGTCCTAAGAACTCGCCCGTTAGGTGATTGTGATTGGCCACTTTGTCACCGTCTAAAGGTTTTTGACAGAGGTGACAGGTGGTAGCGTTTTGGAAAACAATTTTGTCTTGAGGGGTCATTTTGATAGGGGTATTCTTTTTAATAATTTGTAAGAGTTCCTCAGACTCTACGATCAAACAATTTAGAAACGTTTCTACAACGTTGGGGCCGCTATAGACTTTTAGTTGCTTTATGGGTTTACCGTCACTATCAATATTTATGTAGCAAAAGCCAGAGGGGACGTGATGGGCAGTGTTTGTCGTGTGTGAAGTAGATGGATCGTTAATTGTAGTGGGGATTGGAACAACAAAGGACTCGAAGTCACAGTAAATAGTGAAGGGGACTTTGTGAGTTAGTGTGTAGTTTTTGAAATACATGTATTTTTCGTCATCAGTCGGTAGTCTTGTCTTTTGTGCTCCGTGAGGTGAACACAAGGGTAAGTGGTTAGTAAGTGCGTCGTACGTGTAAAATCTGTGTAGGCAGTAGTCACAGTAGAACGTTATACCATTGTATTTAGTTAAGTGAGATAAGAGTCGGGACATGTCGGTGATCAGACAGTAGTGAATGGTCGTGTCAGTAGTCAAAAGTAACAAGTTGATGTGATGAAGTCTGAATTTTTCTTTTGTTATACGAAGGGGGTAAATTTCATATTTTTCGAATCCAAATACATTTACAGAGACGGTGGGATTTAATTTTTCAAATTTTTTGAGATCGGAAATTTTTACAGGATAGCTAATCCCAGACATATTTATATTATGTTCGAAGGATTTATAATAGCTTACACGTCTATGTTTATCGGGATATATTTGAGAAAGAACAGAGTAGAGGAAACATTTATTGTCGTCGTTTTTAATATTTATGATTCCTTGTTTGGGGTTGGCAATTTTTTTCGGAGTGGGTATATAGGAAGAGGCGTACAAAGGTTGATATTTAACAATGAACAGATCTAGGTGTAAAACGTTTTCTATTACCCACCCACTACCTTGACTAACCCATTTAGCCACGCTTTCTAAAATTTTGTCAAGAGCTTCAGAGTATTGTACATCTAAAGAATGGGAAGGTAGCAAGGGTCGAGTTTTACCGTGAAAGAAGGGAGTGGTGGTAATTTTTTCGTTATTAACAATTTTGGAACATTTAATTTGAACCGTGATGTACCATTTTACTCCCCCGAGCCTGTGTAGGTGGTTATTTATTTCAGCCATGATTTTATTTTTATGTTCGGTAAGGACGGTAAGGGGATCAGGATTGGAAGTGTCAAACCGACGGGAAATGGTTACAAGATTGTCGTATATGGAAAAGGATTCCATCTTTTAAAGAAAATTAAATTGAAAGAACAAAGGTTAAAATATTGATTATTACTTTCGAAATACCGTACAGAGAACGGTGTCCAAAATATAAAAGAGTTAAAGTGTTTATTATCGAGTAGGAGCAAAGTGAAGACACGTCTGATCAGTACGAGCACAAGAGCAGAAGTGAGACAGATTGAATGTGTTGGTCGTTTATATAGGGATTGAGGGGGGAGTGGGTGAAACAAATTCAAAATACCGCACAAAGAACAAAGGTCAAAATGTAAATTACAAGAATAATTACTGATATTGAGTAGGAGCAAAGTGAAGACACGTGTGATCAGTACGAGCGCAAGAGCAGAAGTGAGACAGATTGAGTGTGTTGGTCGTTTATATAGGGATCGAGGGGGGAGGGGAAGGGGGCAATTAGGTCCGCACCTAGACATGAAAACCAGTCTGGCGCCTGGAGCCCTATACCCGAGTTTCGCAGCCGCTGTATGAGTCACGCGCCTGTCCAGACTTGAAACTCCGATTACGTCATCCTGTGTAGTACTGTTTTTCAAAATGGGAAGAAGGGACTATATACAATGTTAATTAAGTGTTTATTAAAAGACAATGTGCAAGACACGAGATGTAAAGCAATGATTGTGGTAATGGAAGTGGTTTCGATAAGAAAAGTGCGCGAGAACTATTAGACTGCCAGTGCACTGAGCAGAGGCAGTGAGATATGGTTTGTGGTTGGGTTGGGTCTACTTCCGGTCCACTTCCGGTCACTTCCGGTCACCCCCGGTCCATTTCCGGTCACTTCCGGTCCACTTCCGGTCTACTTCCTGTCACCTCCGGTCACCTCCGGTCAATTTCCGGTCACTTCCGGTCCACTTCCGGTCTACTTCCAGTCACTTCCGGTCACCTCTGGTCCATTTCCGGTCACTTCCGGTCCACTTCCGGTTGCCATCTTGGATCCTGTCGCCATCTTTTGTATTTCATGACGTCATATTGGATAAAAAGTGCATTTTATATAGTATGATGTGAAAAATGTGAGGGAAATTTAAGAATTTGGAGGGAAATTTTGGGAGGGAAAATTCCCACAGAGGTTGGTACCACTACGCCGCCATCTTGGTCCTGGCCGCCATCTTGGTTCCGGCCGTTATCTTGGTTCCGGCCGCCATCTTGGTTCCGGCCGCCATCTTGGATCCGGCCGCCATCTTGGTTCCGGCCGCCATCTTGGTTCCGGCCGCCATCTTGGTTCCGGCCGCCATCTTGGATCCGGCCGCCATCTTGGTTCCGGCCGCCATCTTGGATCCGGTCACGTGACCAAAAAAAGTGAGCCTTGAACTATCAGAAAATATCTACTCCCGAAGATGCCCGAAGGTGGTCGCCATCTTGAATCCGAGAGCCGAAGATACCCGAGACTGGGTCTAGAACTCTTATATTTACACTACTATTATTTTTAATCATACACAAGCAGAATAATTAGTAGTATACAAAGACCACAAGTTACATTTGTTATCTAATTTATTTATTGAACTTACATGAAATTCTTAAGCAACAACCAATATTGCCATTCCAATATTTAAAAAAGAAAAATTATCTTCAAAATAAGAGGGCCTGGTTATATTTTCCTCTTTAATCAAAGCACTTATTTGGCTCATATTATTAATCGGTAGACTATTATTACTTGTTTATTATTTTTTCATTAAATTAAGAAAGTTTACTGTTGTAGTATGGTTATGGAAAAAACTAAACGCTAGATAATTACTTAAATCTTTTAACTATAGCTATTTCAAAATTTAAAGCTACATTCAAAATCCATATGATTTTGATATATTATAGTACCATAGTTGTTTTATGAGATAAACTAAATTAAAAAGGTTAAAACATATTTTTTAGTAACACTTTTGATATAGATATTTTGCTATAAGTTCCAATGAGCTTCCGGTAAATAGCAATCATGCACAGGTTCTTAAATGCAAAGTAATAATTGAGTACATCGGTATTCTGTATAAGTCTTGTTAAGAAGTTCTTGTTTACATTACAACCAGTTTTTTTTATTTATAAAAAATCTGTGAACTTTGGAAAAGAAGGGGCAACAAACAATAAAATACTATTATAATTGTCTCTTACTTTTGCTGAGATAGTTGGTTTCTTATGATATACTGTTTATGAGGCCAATAGTGAAAACAAAACAATGATCAGCTACTCGGCGACTTGTGTAAGGGAAGAACATTGCATTCAAGATCTAAATTTTGGAAATTCTTTATTCCACACAAAATATAAAATCTGCTTAACCTTCAAATAATTACAAAAGATAGTGGTCACTAAATGTTTCCATCGAATTCACTTCCTATCGTAAGAATATTAATTACTGGAACGGATTTGAACCATGTGGTTGAAATATATCAAATAAACAATTAGTGCTTTGAGTACAGAACATTTCGAATGATTTTTTTTTTTTAAGAAATAGTTTGATAACAATTTATTTTTAAATTATAAAACATTGATTCTATAAAAAATATTTACAATGGCTAATCTTTATTATTTTTTTTTATATATGTCAACAGACTATTTACAAAAACATTGTGTGTTTATATCTTGACAGATTTATATGTACAAGTGGAGAGACCATTTTTAAAAATGATTAGTTTTGTACATCATATTTGGTGATTTTATCCCAATATTGGCGTTAAACAAAATCATACATACTAATTTTAGAAATTACTAGATCGAAAACCCTCAAACATCTATAACCCCACCCAGCCTACCCCCTACTGTAGTTTATCACACAAGAATGTGTTAACAGAAAATTATTGGAAACTGCTCTATCAATCAAACAGACATCACCAATATCTTTATACTTTCCTCCTACACGCAAGTGTACTTTCTTTAGCAGACGGAAATAGTACTTTAAAAGATGTCTATTATTTTTGCGTCTGATCAATTTGTGTTTCTATGATTATTTTAATTGACATAAACCTGAAATAATGATTCATAACTATTTTGATCAAAAATATAATAGTAATAATTTGGATATTTAACTATGTTCTATTTACAATAAACGTAAAATTAATCAACTTCAAAATGTTAGGACATTGTTGTCATTTTATTTTTATTTATATGTATTATACAGGTATATTATTTGTTATGTGTACATCACAAAAATCAAACTAAATTTAAATAATTTTTTTTTAATAATCATAATAAAAATAATATTTTTAAATAGCGTAAGAGATAATATGCTATTTTTTCTACCTTGTCTCGTATCGTAATAATTCTTAACTTTTTTGATATTTTATATTTTAAGTATTTTGCAAAATGGTATTTTCATTATTTTATTCATTTTACTTATTTATTACTTCATTGATAGTTTATTATATATATATATATATATATATATCATTGTGCCATATATATATATATATATATATATATATATATATATATATATATATATATATATATATATATATATATATATATATATATATATATATATATATGGCACACTGTACGGTGCCACCAATACCACTGTACGTGTATGAGTGGGTGGGTGAGTCAATACCAATGTACGTGGGCTTACACGACTACTGACGGCCTTCCCACCAACTATTGGACATACACGACTACTGACAGCCCTCCCATACATGTGCAGTGGTATAGATCCACCCAAACACGTATGTATATATATATATATATATATATATATATATATAAATATAAATAACACTGTACGTGTATCGGCGGGTGGGATGGTCAATAACACTGTACGTGTATGGGTAGGCGTGTGGGTTAATAACACTGTACGTGTATGAGCGGGCGGGGTGGTTAATAACACTGTACGTGTATGGGTGGGCGGGAGGGATAATACCACTGTACGTGTATGGGCGGGAGGGTGGGTCAGTAACACTGTACGTGTATGGGCGGGCAGGAGGGTCAATACCACTGTACATGTATGGGCGGGCGGGAGGGTCAATACCACTGTACGTGAATGGGTGGGCGGGTGGGATAATAGCGCTGTACGTGTATGGACGGGCGGGATGGTTAGTACCACTGTATGTGTATGGGTGGGCTGATTAAAGAATCCGAACCACGTGGAATTGGTCTGAATTTCAGCTATGATAAGCCTAAAACATGGTTCTCATAAAACCAATTCCTTTAAGATTATTTCGATATCTTTAATGGTTATATATATTACATCTATTCAGTGTATATTTTATTATTAACAACATTACTAAATTTCAATCGGAAATTGGAATTTATTTACAATCACTAATTAGAACCGATGTTATTAATTCTAATACCACCCATATGTTACTTGTATGTATACATGATAAACTATAAAATTGTATTACTATAAATTCAGATAATCTTCTGTATTTATACATGAATAAGTTAAATTAATTGAAAAGACTTTGTATAGAAACAAGTATACAATTCCTGTTTTCAAGCTACATCACTCCCTCAACTATTTTCCCAAACATAAGGAAAACACTCAAATGTATATTTATAGACCCTAACTTGTTCCGTTGTATGTCCGTCTACTAGTATATTTTAAATAAATTTGTGTAAATTAAAAACCACTGATATTAAAATGTTCAAAATCAGTGTTGAGGTAAAACTGTGGTATTTTATCAAACAGTATTTATTTTACAACTTAGTAAAACTGTTTAAATATTAGTTCTATTACACACAATTACTCAAAAACTTAGTCTCAGGTAAAACACTTTAAAATATTACAAATTGAATCACAAATTCAATAAGGTCTCAACCATTTTTCAAAATCTAATAAGAAATACCATTGAATCATGCATTTTATTGTTGTTTGTTGATCACGTATCCTGCACTTCACTTAGGGTGCTGTTCTAAGTTTACTTTCAATGGCTAGATTTATAGTTAGTAGTCTAGACTTGTGTACTTAAACATAAATTGCATTTAGAACTGTCTTATACGATTGAGGGTTAGTTCATAAGTTTTTATTTTCAACAAATATTCATTGAATTATATATATTATATGGACTACAAAATATAATTGAACAAAATAACAGTATATGCATCTCATCATCATCAATATAATGCATAAACAGTAATAACGGATAATTTACTGTGTAGAACTAAAGGTCAAAGGTCATACACTTCAAATACGTGTGTAGGAAAGTCTTAATAAGTTATGGGTAGTGTAACAGTTTTATGAATGCTTTGAAGTTTTAAAATATTAGGATATACAATAATAAAATGAACGCTATGCAGTTAAATCAAATTTAAGGTGTTTTTGCAGAAAGTAGGGTGCTTCCGCAGGAAATTACAACCAGTAAAACAAAGTTGTTACAGCTTTGTTTTAACAGTTAAACTTTTATACGAGGCTAAAGCAGATGTAAGAAATCGCAATAGTTGCGAGTAATACTTTTAAGAAAACAGTCTGTTATAGCTTTAGTTTTTATGTATTAAAACATCTGGAAATTAATGTTTTCATTCAATAAAATTAAATTAACTGCTTCTATGAATTACTGAAAATAATATTTTCATATGAATCCACTAATTATTTTAGTTTACTGTCATGTTATATTGCTATAATCCTTACCATTATCTATGAGATATTAAAAAAAGAAACTTAAAAAGTAAGTTTATATATTTTCCAAATGATATATCATTGAATACCTCAAAGATAAGATAGTTAAATTAATTATTATTTTAAATGCTCTATATTTTATAATTGCATCAATTAAACTAATAACAAATGTTAACTAATAACCGTTTGAGGAAAAACTTTCTTCGTTAATTATAAATGAATAACTGTTTAGAGGAAAAAAATATTTATATTTTGTTTTTCCTTGCTTAGTGCATTAATTGCTTAGGATGTACAAATATAAATTATTTGCTGGATAAAATTTACTGTAGTCGGTAAGTTGAAACAGATGAGTGATTTGGATACTAAAATAGATAGCAATTATATTTGTAGTGATACAATTTTATATAAAATTTTTT